>JANHFT010000203.1:165862-177487 GCA_032467955.1 Pseudoxenodon macrops | reverse complement strand
AGAAAGAAAGAAAGAAAGAAAGAAGGAAGGAAGGAAGGAAAGAAAGAAAGAAAGAAAGAAAGAAAGAAAGAAAGAAAAGAATATAAGGTAAAATGAGATCATCTCTGTATTTAAGGTTACTGTATGCATTTGAAAAATAACACCGCTGCTTTTAATCCTTCGCTGGCACCTTAGTCTCATTTAATATAAAGTTTATGAAACCCGTGAAAGATTATCCCTGGACTCATTACTTTAACCGTGGAGAGCATAGATCATGTCTAAGCGACTATCACTCCTTGTTTGCTCTCCACAAGGATCCCATCAAAAAACTGATAGGTGCTTTTTTTTCAATCACCAGCCGAATCAAAAAAAGTCCAGTTTGGTACAACGGTTAAAATGACAAGACTAGAAGCCAGCAGAACATTTTACTTTTCACTTGGAAAACCAGGCAGTTCTTCCTTTGGCAGCCCAACACACCTCACGGAGTTGTTATTGTTGTTGTTGTTGTTGTTGTGTGGAAAATAAGGAGAAGGACCATTAGGAGTGTTGCCTTCTAAATTATCGAAAATAAAGGTAGGATGTGAATAGAATGAACAAACAAACAAAATAGAATGAACAAATGAATGAATGAATGCATGAACGAACCAATGAACAAATGAACGAATGAACAAACAAACAATTAAATGAATGCAAACTAGACTCCCTTTTACTGTCAGCTACTGTAAAACTAGTACAAAGTCATTTCAAGCTTATATCCATATGAGTAAAGTCCATGGCTTCTGTTTTGGAATTCAACACAACACACACACACACACACATACACACAAACACACACACACAAATACACACACACACGAAATAAAAGGGCCACATCAACTTTCCTTGATACATATATTGACATATTTCTATCTATATAGCTACATATTTACATATATACATTGCATTGCAGAGAGATGGATGGCAAACAAATCTGTGTCTATATGTTATCTAATACGTGCTCGAGGAAATAAATAAATTAATTAATTAAATAAATAAATAAATACATAAATATAAAGAACTAGAGAGAGAGAGAGACAGAGAACAAATACATATATGCACAAATACAGAGTCAAAAATACACACACACACACACACAAAAGCATAAGCATCTCCACTTACTCTTTCATAATGCAGAGACCTTTAAGTCTGTCTGTCTGTCTTTCTATCTGTCCATCAGTCTATCACTTCAACTCTTCAGCTCTTTTTATCTGTTGAACTGTTGTCTGTCTGTCTGTCTGTCTGTCTGTCTGTCTGTCTATCTTTATCTATCATTTATCTATCTATCCATTCATCCATCCATCTGTCATCTATATATACAGTACGTCTCTGTCTTTTAGTACTGTCTTAATGCCATGAAACTTTGCAGTCGATCTGAAAACATTTGGCTAAATGAATCGGAAAGGTTAGGCCCTCTAAAAGGAGAATGTACCATAACTTCCTTTCCCTTTCTTAGTCCTTTGTTTGGTGAGGATGGCAAATTTTGAAAGTGAGTAGTTATCCACACATCCAGGATCTGGATGCTTTCCCAGAAGGAAGCATTTCCAAGAAACATTTGAGGAAAACAACAAGAACTGGTTAAGTTTTCCCTTTGTCAAGAAAATTACTTGTTAATCCCTTCAAAATTGAAGTGCACACTTCTAGGTTGGTATCCGATGCAAAGAATCAGGACTATACATTAACAGTTGGAATATTAATTGCTGAAGCCTATACACAAGAATTTGGCCAACTAATTTGGCACTTCATAAAGCTCAACAGAATTCAAGAGGGATTGGATTTAGATAGTTGGTGGCAACCTAAGACTCTAGGCTGATGACCTGCTTAACTCTACCTGCCATCTCTGCCTGTTCTTCCCTGTAGAACGGTGCCTCAAAAATCATCCATGGGAGTTTCTTATCCAGGCCAGGAGGCTAAAACATATGAAGAACAGTTGCAGGAATTGTTGAGTTAAGGAGGACTAGGACTGAGATGATAACAGCGTTCCAATAACCACAAAGAAGAGGACATCAATATATTTTCCAAAGCACCATAAGACACGACAAGAAGCAACAAATGGAAACCAATTAAGAAGAGAAGCAACCTAGAACTTCCTAACAGTGAGGACAATTAATCAGTGGAACGGCTTCCCTTCAGAAGTTGTGGGTGCTCCATCACGGGAGGCTTTTAAGAAGAGACTGGACAACCATTTGTCTGGAATGGTATAGATTAGAACATGGAATGATAGAGTGGAAGGGACTTGGAAGTCTTCTATTCCAACCTCCTTCTTGTGCAGGAGACCTTATACCATTTCAGATAAATGATTGTCCAGTCTGTTTTTGAAAGCCTCCAGTGATGGAACACCCATAGCTTCTGAATGCAGGCTATTCCATTGGTTGACTGCTCTCACCATTAGGACATTTATCCTTAGTGCTAGGTTGTTTCTCTCCTTGGTTAGTTTCCATCCATTGTTTCTTCTCTTGCCTTCAGGTGCTATGGGAAATAGTTTGACCCTCTCATCTTTGTAGGGGCCCCTCAAATATTGGACATTGCTATCATGTCTTCTTTTCATTAGATTAGACATATCCAATTCCTGCAACTGTTCTTCATATGTTTTACCCTCCAATCCCCTAATCATCTTTGTTGCTCTTCTCTGCACTCTTTGCTTCCTAGCGCAGCCAGCAGGAGTTGAAGCAAGTGAGTGCGTTACTTCTGGCTCAACAAACTGCCCTGGAAATCATTGTCAACATGTGCTGCAACGAAGGTATATCTGTGGCTCTTTTCTTGTGTGAAGTAAGCTGGGCGCTTGAGGTGAAACGGGCGGTAGACATTGGATAAATAAATAAATAAATAAAACAAACAAATGTAGTTTTCCTCAACTTAGTCAGCTGTTTTAATACATCATGTTTAAGGAGGTTATTTATATCACAGTGTTTGGCCCACACCGCAATCCACAGACTCTGTGGCAGTGGAGTAAGACATAAAATGAATGGAAATGCCATGGATGGCCACCAGAAACTTTTGATCTTTGTTAAAGGCCCAGTGGAATAGTTAAAACCTTACTAAGTGTATACAGACATGTAAAGCTGGGTCAGTTGAATTGTGAAATTCTTGGGTCGTTGCATGTTGTGTGAAATGAGTCTGTTGGGTAGCGGATCATGCATTGTGTGAATGCTACCCCAATGGTTTTGGCTTACACCTTCATGATTATTGCAACAATCCATGCAAAACATAATATGTTAATATAATTAGAAATAGAAAGAATAGAATAGAATAGAGTAGAGTAGAATAGAATAGAATAGAATAGAATAGAATAGAATAGAATAGAGTAACAGAGTTGGAAGGGACCTTGGAGGTCTTCTAGTCCAAACCCCTGCTTAAGCAGGAAACCCTACACCACTTCAGACAAATGATTATCTAACATCTTCTTAAAAACGTCTAGTGTTGGAGCATTCACAACTTCTGGAGGCAAATTGTTCCACTGATTTCTGTTGCTAGTCAATCAACCACCTCTACTGTGATGTTCCCCCCACTGGAGCCCTAAGCCAACTGGCAGAGCCAAGTCTTTGGTTCTTATGGAAGTTCAGGAGGGTAGCGGGTCAACCTCACTCCAGATGTTCCAGAGGACTGGTGCAATGGCAGAGAAGGCCCTTCACCAGAATAATCAAGCCAACAGGGCCTACAGTATGTCTTCTCTGCTAGCATGAGTGGGACGGGCCTATCCCAATGGGATGAGATACTCCCTCAGGTAGCCTGAATCCATGCCAAGAAGAGCTTTAAAGGCGATTAACAGCACCCTGAATTGCAATCTGAAGCAGAGTGGCAGCCAATGCAGCTCACAGAGCAGTGGTGTTACATGGGCCATTCTTCGGGCCCTAAGAACTTCCCACCCTGCTGCACTCTACACCAGCTGTAGTTTTGGAATACATATTATAAATGAGAGCCAGTTTCCTCTAGCGCTTAAGATCCCAGTCTAGAAACCAGGAGACTGTGATTTCCAGTCTTTCCTTAGGTATGAAAGCTAGTTGGTGGAGTTGGGCCTTGAACCAGTCACTCTCTCTCAGCCCATCTCACCTCACATTATAGGAAAAACAAGGGGAGGAAGAAGCAGTAGGGATGTTTGTCACCTTGAGTTATTTACAAAAAAATACATATCTAAGTGAGTGGGGATTTAAATGGATTGCTCTTCGGAGACTCAGTCTGTTAGTATAGTGCTTTGTTGAATGTTGGACTTTAAACATACGTTAGTGAACAGTCCCCAGAGTTCAGACACATGATTTAGTGTGAATTGATATTTCACTACGCTACTTATATTTCACAAAGTAGCTGCAAATTTTTCTATTGGAAAGGAATCAGGACTATGTGATAGCGGCGGTGATCTACTAGTTTTGAAATTTGTAAAGCCTTCACGGGATTTAAGTATTTGCTTTAGAAGTGATGGTCGCCTAATAACCTTTAACAATACCTTGAAAATAAATCAGAAGGAATTGGGTGGATAACAGAGGCTTCCATGTGAACTGAGTGATAAGCAGTTGACTGTTTTTCTTCTAGCTGAAGAATTAGACTTTTGAAAAACAGTGCCAACATTCTCTCCCACCTCTTTCTATTCAATTGAAAATCCATTTCAGCATAGCCATTGAGAGGGGCTTCAATTATTCTATTCCAAATGGCACTTTACAATTAGGCTTCTAAGAACTGCATACTTCTATGCAGTTATCATAAAGCAAAAATTATGTCAGGTTGAAATCTCTTCGAATATTAGTAGCTCGGGTTGGTAGTTATGTTGTTGGTTTAGGATCCAAGCTTGGCAATTTGGATACAAACATTTCATCCCCATTTAAGAGACATCTTCAGTGTGCTTTGGATTGGGTTTGACTGGGGAGCACTGGCCTTTAAATACTTTTCTGAGTCCTAATCTGACTCAGGCCAGGACTCAGAAAGGTATTTAAAAGCCAGTGCTCCTTCAGACAAGCACAATCCAAAGTTCACTGAAGATGTCTCCTCGAATAGGGATGAAATGTTTGCAACCAAATTGGCAAGCTCGTAGCTCAAACCAACAACATAATTATGTCAGATTCACATATACTTTTCTTTATTGAGCTTTAATGCCAAGGATTATGTTTGGGACATATGATCTTGAGAACTGAGACAGAGCGCCTTCAGCGTACTTTATTAGTGAGTTAATTAAGACAGGGTCTCTTTGGAAGAGAAAATTACCACCAGACAACCAAATTTATACTTTTCTATCTCTCTTTGCTGCCATCTATCTAGTGGGACTCCCACCACTTTGCAGACGAAATATTGACGTCTTCATTCAGAAAATCCTATCAGTACATTCCTCTGTTCCTATACAGAAATAAATTTGATTTCCCCATCTTTGTTTTAGGGCAATATTCCTTACATCATGCTAAGTGTTCTTCAAATTCTTGTTAACTTGGGAACATGCAATTAATATGATGTAGGGAGATACAATGAGACACAGAAAGGAAGAATCTTACTGTACTGGTGCAGTTGATTAGCAATCATATCAATAATAGTGTAAATTGAACTCTACAAATTAACTGTTATTTTTCATTCTTCAGTTTTGCCTGTATATACCTCTGTCAGACCTCTGTACACACCAGGAAGTCCAGAAATTAGACAGCAAGTTGGATTTCACATTCTGTAGGCATGAATGGTACAGCGGAAAGCAAAACTGAAGTCAGGCAAAGAACTGAAGTCAGGCAAAGAACTGAAGCTGTTATGAAAAATGCCATATTTTGTCTCTGAAGTGATCTTTGAAGTGTGAAGGAATAAAACCTTTGTAGGTTGGAGTGGTGGTTTTTTTTTTTTGCACTTTATGAAAGTGTTACTTAGAAAGGTGCCAATTTGAAGTATGATATACATTCATAGCTTTGATCCAAAAGCAAAATTTATACACATCATTGGGGCAATAGTCCAAGAATATAGATGAAAGAGTGAGAAAAACTAAACAGAAGATTAATTTCTCTTTCTGGATTGTTTCCACAAAAAAAACAACTTTAGGCTAAACCACCATTTTGCAAACATAAAGACCAAGAAGACGCATTAAGCCTACTAAATATCTTTAACTGCAATTTGTTCTTTTCTTTCTTTAAAGAGTCATAGATTTAAGTTACCCAAGGAGTTTTGTTCTTTTTCTAAAAAGGCCCAGCGCAAAAAGGGAATTTCTATAGCCGAAAGCAAATGTTAATTGGATTTTTACACTGCATCTGGTAGACAGGAGATCCCGTTGAGAACATAAGAACATAAAATGAGAGGCGCTCAAACCACAACACGTTTAGGTATTTTTGTTTGTTAGACAAATGCCTCTAGAATAGTCACAAAGAAGAAATGATACATAGCTTTCTCTTAGTTGGCGACAGGAAGTTTACACTGAGAGCAAAAATGATTTGTCCTCAAGAGACTTGTCTAAACTTTTTATAGTATACAGTTTAGTGCCAACCACCAAGCCTTGTGGCAATGAATCCACAACAAAGAGGAGCTTCCTTTCTTATTGTCCCAAAAGTGCTTTATCAAAAGGCAACCAGATGTTGTTTTTCCTTGAAGACGTTTCGCTTCTCAGAAGCAAAACATCTTCAAGGAAAAACAAAGTTCAGTTGCCTTTGAAAAAGTACTTTTGGGACAGCCATGACTGGGTGACTGAAAATCTCCATAGACTTTCCTTTCTTATTGCAACCGTTCTGTAGAACATTCTCCCAACAAGTCCCATCACCACACTTCATTTCGGTTTTTAAATGGCAGCAAAAGAAATTCTTGTTTAGCCTCTATTGTGGATTCCCTTATAAATTATTGTTTCAATTGTTTTAAGGTATTGTGTGATATAAACTGTCACCTGAAGGAAGCATATTAAGGAGGAGGCCCCCTGAAATAAGAGGCATTGATTTTAAAATGAACATATTGAATCTTATACTATTAGTCATTGTTCTTCTTTTGCATTATTGTTAATACAAAGGTTTTTTTGTTTTTGTTTTGTCTTTTTCAGGCAATACTTATTTTAAAATGTATTATAAAATTATTACTGGGTTACTTTAAAAACAAAAAGAAGTGTTCTAAGGCCAGAACTTCTGAACAAAATTTGAATGATGAATATGTGGAATATTTGAGAAAGAAATAATGAAAAGAAAGAAATGATACAAAATCTGAGGATCTGAGAGTGCAAACTTCCACAATTTATATCCTGTAGGTATATTTTCTGCTGCGCCTAAAGCAATATATTCAAATTATGAGAAAAGGGGATCTGACTTAATACAAAGGAAACTTTCTTCTTTTTGAGAATGAAAGGGATTGCCTTCTACTATGGAGCCCTTTAAGCAAAACCCAGATGGCTATTTATCCAGGATCCAAAAGGTTGGCCATCTTTTTGACTGCTGGCAGCCTTCTATCGAGCTTCTATCAAGCAATCTTGTACCACGGCCATATGTCTCCCACATCGTCTAAACTTTCAAGTGAGCTGCCAAGAGTGAACTGAAATCTGATCAAATCTCCCCTAAGAATGGTGGGATTTCTTAAGCTTTTCTGTAAGCAGACTCAACCCTCGTGCGATTTCTTTTAGATGCCGAGAAGAGACTGAGGCAATGTTGACATTTCTACATTTTCGGTTTAATTGGGGGGAGTTTATAGGCACCAGTTGGAATGACAGTAGATAGTCTGGTGCTCACATCTGCTACTCTGCCAATCCTTTTTTTGTCACTGGTGTAGAGCTGACTTAAATTATGCTCATAAAGTCTCAGATTGGCTTCCTGTAGCCTCTTCAAAATTCTTCCCCCATGCTTCTAAAAGTATCTCTTTTGAAAGAACATCCGTGCAGGCTTATGGGTTTCCAGCTGCCTACTGGACTGTTTTGTGAAAACAAGTCCAGGCCTGTCAATAATTGGCAGTGCTACAAGCAATTTTATTTCTTTTGAAATGAATTTATTATTACTCCCCAGACATCAATCAGCTTGCTCATTCATTGCTGAAAAGCTCTACAGTAACTGGCTTAAAGTATGAATGAAATGTCAGGTAGCAATTATTGCCAATTATGAATCTGGCACCCCAAAAAAAAGCCTTATATCAAAAATGCCACAACTGGGTGCTTAAACATTCAACCAGATGCACATTTGCTGAGATGTATGTTCAATGGGGCTGATTACTAATAGGTGAACTTAAAATGGAAAGCTTGAAGTACAGTCCTATACATATTTATTCTGAACCAAAACTAGAATTTCAATGAAATGAATTTACTTAGAACTATGAGGATTTGTTTGAAACCTAGTCATTCTTTGAATAGATTTACCTGTATAATTCATATTTAAGGAACCAATTTATAGAATCTCTGTGAAGAGAAGAGTAGTCAATTTTTGATTATCCCATGACTAATATTTTGTGAGAGCACCTATGATATCCCAGGTGCTATTGGGATATAAAGCTACAAAGCTGCCTGTCCTGGGTTACAGCAATCAAAGTTGCTAAAGATCTTCATTTAGCTGAATATCACAATAGTTTGCAACTGTTTTCAGAGGCTTAATTATTTTAACCTATTGAAAAAAATAAAAACAAAGGATCCTGTAGTACTTCTAAAGGCAGAGATATTGGTTATAGTGGGCTTTCTCTCATTCAGTCTTCAATGATATGCCTGTTCTTTAACATTAAAAAAAAATCAATAAATGTTCTTAACTTATCATTTTCAAGCTGCACTGATATGATGCAGAGAAGGCCTTTGACAATTTGAACTGGATTTTTTTTTATTTAGAAGAACACCTTGGAGAGAATATTAAATAAGCAAGGTTGATTTATATTTCTCAGAAAGCACAAAAAATCCACCTGGCACTATTTCAATTCTTCAATTTCACCCACATTTTTTGAAGCTCATCCTGTTGATTCAAGAATGCTAAGAAAGCCATGGGCCATTGGTGCTCCCTGAAGCCAGCCAATAGGAAGGTAGAAAGTCACCATGGAATCAAAGCCCCATTCTCTGGCCTAAGGTAGAATAGCAACGTTCTCTTTGCTGGACTCCATACAGAAAAGGGATAATAAATTGTTTATTCTGCTGCTCTTCAGCTCATGAACTATTTTACCTACTGGTACCTGTTACAAGCATAATGGACCATTTGTTTGGTTAGTTGGCAGCAGTGGTGAAATCCAAATTTTTTTACTACTGGTTCTGTGGGTGTGGCTTGGTGGGTGTGGTGTGGCTTGGTAGGCAAGGCAGAGGAACGATACTGCAAAATCTCCTTTCCCACCCCACTCCTGGGGGAAGGATATTACAAAATATCCATTCCCACCCCCCTCTGGGGTCAGGTAGAGGTGGTATTTGCTGGTTCTCCGAACTACTCAAAATTTCCACTACCGGTTCTCCAGAACCTGTCAGAACCTGCTGGATTTAACCCTGGCTGTACATGTGGTCTTAAACTACAACCAATTGTTTAGTGACTATTCAAAGTTACAGCAAAAAATGTTTTACTTATCACTGGTCCTCACACTTATAATCGTTGCAGCATCCCCGTATTTACAAATTCAGAGGCCTGGCAACAGACAAGTATTTAAAATGGTTGCCAGGGTCCCAGGGTCATGTGATCGCTTTTCGTGACCTTCCCAGCTGGCTCCCTACAAGCAAAGTCAATGGGGAACACTGCAGTCACTTAACAACGGCAGTGATTCGCTTAACAATTGCAGCAAAAGAGGCAACCAGGTGACTGCAAGGAATATAAATCCTTCTGTCTTCCACCATTCAGTCAGAACTGAAGAAGCTTCTTGGATGAGAAGCGAAATGTCTTCAAGGAAAAACAAAGAAAGGCCAGTTGCCTTTGGAAAAAGCACCTTTGGGACTCACTTAACAACTGCCTGGGTGAGCAGTGGAAATTCTGGTCCCAATTGTACGGTAGTCGTAAGTCAAGGGCTACCTGTAAAGTTACAAAGCTGCTGTCAAGTCTAGAAACAAACTGAAGCGTGACACAGAAGGGAATACAGGTTGTCCTCGACTTACTTCATTTAGTGCCTTTTCCAAGGTACAGCTGAAGTCACTGAAAAAAAGCGACCAATGACCACTTTTCACACTTATGACCATTGCAGCATCCCTGTGCTCATGTGATTTACATTCGGATGCTTGACAGCTGGCTCGTATGTATGTAAGATTCACTTAACGACGGTGTTACTAATTTAACAACCGCAGGGATTCACTTAACGCATATGGCAAGAAAGGCCGTGGCAAAAGGCATTTAACACATTTCTCATTGAGCAACATAAATGTTGGAGTCCGTTGTGGTCGTAAGTTGAGGGCTATCTGTGTGATCAAAACAGTTGACGGTCGGGGGAAACACAGGTGGAATAAAATATTTCTGATTTAAAGAAAGAACCTTTAGTATTCAAATGAAGTCCTGGGTCCCAAAACAGTAAAGGCAGACTTAAGCAGAAGGTGATGCTGTCTCCTGGCTTGCTAATCACACGGCTTTCAGACCCTGCATTTTGGAGGGTCTCTGCTGCTGAGATTTGCATATCCTACCTGGAGAGGTAGGAGTGTGGGTGGGGGCTACCTGATTCCCAACCCCGGGACCAGTGCCCGAGGCTGCACCTAATTGGCCCAGTTTAATCTTCTGTATTCAGATGCACTGACAAGGTCTCATCTGCCAGGATTTTAAACCTCAAAGCAGCCGTATTAAAGATACATGGGAGATGAGGCTTTTGTCCTAAGGGTGATCAAGGCTGCAAAATTTATAAGAATGTCGGGAAAGGTATTTATGGGTGCTTATGAAGGGGTAAAGGTACTAGCAAGGGAGCAGGTCTGCCTTAAGTCAAAAGCGCCTCCTTTTTCTAAGCCAATGAGTTGCCAAGCTTATTTAAGAGGCAAAGTTCTGCCCCCTGGTTGTGTGTTGGAGAAGGATGGGAGTTGTAGTCCTTACATGGGGAGCATCAGCTCGGGAGAGGAAGCAGAACTCCGCTGGCCTGGCAGGGTATACCAAGGGCAAAACCTGAAAACTTTAGGTAACCCTCGCCTTACAGCAGTGGATTTAATAACCGTTCGAAGTTACAGCAGCATTGAAAAAAGTGACTTATGACCGTTTTTCACACTTACGACCGTTGCAGCATTCCCCAGATGCTTCTCAACTGAATTTATGACAGTTGCAACGTCCCGGGGTCACGTGATCAATCTTCTGACAAGCAAAGTCAATGGGTTCACTTAAGGACGGCGTTACTGACTTAACTGCAGGGATTCACTTAACAACCATGGTAAAAAAAAGGTGGCGAAATGGGGCAAAACTCACTTTTAAAATGTCTCACTTAACAACATAAATGGTGGGCTCAATTGTAGTCGTAAGTCGAAGATTCCCTATAGATAGATTTTGCCCAACTAAGTAGTCTTGGACTTGCAACCGCAATTGGGACCAGAACGTTGCTCTCTAAGTGATGCTGTTGCTAAGTGATTCATGCCCAATTTTGTGACCATTTTTATCAGTTGAAGCGAATAGCACCAGCAATAGCACTTAGACTTATATACCGCTTCATAATGCTTCTACAGCCCTCTCTAAGCGGTTTACAGAGTCAGCCTTTGGCCACCAAGAATCTGGGTCCTCATTTTACCCACCTCGGAAGGATGGAAGGCTGAGTCAACCTTGAACCTGGTGAGATTCGAACTGC
>JANHFT010000203.1:97468-108178 GCA_032467955.1 Pseudoxenodon macrops | reverse complement strand
AGCCACAAAACCTGGGTGGGTGTGGCCAACTCGATGTCACTCACTTCCACCAGTTGCATGACCCCCCTAACCACGCCCACCCAGCCAGTCATTAGGGCAGAGAACTGATTGTTAAATAACAGTAGGAACCACAAAACCCTTTTGACATCTCTCTTTCTCTCTGTATCTCTCTATGTCTCTCTCTCCCCTATCTCTGTATCTCTGTCTCTGCCCTGGGCGCTTCTCCATCCCCCACCGTCACACATACCTTCTCAGGCCAGCCAAGGAGCGACTTGCCAGGAAAGGGTGATGGGAGGGGCCAGCCAGTGGTGGGATCACCCCACAGGGAGCCACAGCTCAGGACCCAAAGAGCCGCATGTGGCTCCAGAGCCGCAGGTTGCAGACCCCTGGTATAATATAAAGCTGAGATTTAGATTTTGTTAACCTGCAAAGTCTCTTCCTTTTTATAAAAGTTAGAATGTTTATCAGATTGATTGAGCAACTAATATAACTAATGTGTATTTCATTTTTCAGCTTTCTGGGTTTTTTTGTTTGGCTTATTTTTTAGGATAATCATTTAAAATGCACATTTCACCAATTTAGCACTACAGTATCTGCATTTCTTTCAGGTACTTCAGGTACTTTCTTTCTTTGTAACCAATATTTCTGACTTGTCCTCTTCAAAGATGAGTGGAGTAGAATAGATCAGGTTAACTTTTGGCAGAGAAAACAAGAAAAACAATTTTATAGCTGTTACATAATTGGTTAAATCCCTTGCTTAGTTCATAAAATTACATAACAACAAAGCATTTGAATATAATTGTTCACTGCTGATTATTTCAATATTGCAAATTAATACCTAACTCAGATTCTTTGTCAAAAGCTATGCATATTTTGTCAGATAAATGGTGTTATTATTTATACTTCTGACATAACAAACTACAATTGTGATCAATGCCAGCAATTTTCGTCACATTAGGAATGCAGTGAAAACTTCCCAAATCCATAACTGAGGATTAAAAGCAGACAGATAATCAAATTTAAAACTAAAACCATATAAAAAAGGGAAACAACATTCAATGCAACAGTGCAATGTATTCATCATCCAAAAAGCTAGTCATAACCTTTAGACTTCTTAATCAAATAACTACATTTTTAGAAAATTTACCCAAAAATTTATAAGGCCATTTGAATAGCTGTGGACATACTATTCCAGAGGAGGAGGAGGTTAGAAGCTATGTCAATCTCTAAGAGACCCACAGAAACTCTTGACTTGCTGGATTTCATTGGGCAGAGATGTCACTGGAAATAGGCAGTCTTACAAATATTCAGGACATTTAATGTAAATATAAATATCAATAGAATTTAGTCTGCTCATTTACCTTCAAAATGTTGGTTTCACCTACATTTTGAACCGCATCGTTTGGTACATTCCAAAAAGTGAAAAATTGTTTTTGGCTCAAAAAATGTTTTCATCCTTTTTAGATCTTTAAACCTGTATTTCCAATTCATGCAGAAAAATGAATGAAAATGAAACAATCTGTAGTGAAATAGAGAATAAGCTGAGAAAAGTAAATCTTCTTTGCTATCCAATTGGAATGTGCAAAAAGATTCCCTTGTTGATGGAGAAATAGTAAAATGTTTATCATTTGATTGAAATGACTGAGGGTAAGTGGGCTTAGATAATAAATTCAACATGTGATGATGCAGATAAAAATAGATGGCACATGAGCTCCATAAATATATAATTTAGAAGATAGAATATGTTCAGTAGAATGAAATAAGCAAGATACAACAAGTTAATTGTGAAACATTTGAAGTCATGCTAATGAGAAATGGATAGCATTTTTTTATAAACTGTGTATACATTAAAATTATTGGAAACGTTATGAAGGACAAGGATGAGAAAGAAAGAGGAATGCTAAATTCACCCACAGATACGATTTTACTTTGACAGTTATAGGTAGCAAACCAGTTGGATGGATTGTTATTCTCTTATGCTGCAGAAAACCTGCACTGCATGTTAACTACCTATTGCATATTTGACTAAAGTGTCCAGCATATAACTAAACACACTGCAGCAGAATCACGAAATAATTCAGTTTAGTGATTAAATTTGCTGCTAATAATATCAAAAAGGCATATTTAACATTTTGAAATGGTCACAGGAAGAGAAAATTAGAGTTTTTCACAAGATATAGCACATTTCAAATGGTTTGATCTACAGAATTACAGTACTATTAGATTTTATTGAGGATTTTAGACACAACAGCTAGCAATCCTTAGAAATCTATTGCTGGGAGCAGATATTTATAAATCAAGAAAGTTTAATTCTATCTGCATATTTAGGCTTTATTTTTCCATATTTCTACTATATTTCCTCAATCCTTGGTTCTGCATTTGATGACACATTTTTTGAAAAAAATAATTTTGCCTTTTTAATTTTTATAAATAACTTAAGGCAGCAAACATACCAAATACTCCTTCCTCCTACTTTTTCAAACAACAACACTGTGAGGTAGGGAAGGGGAGGGAGAGAGAGATTGGCCTGAAGTTACCCAGCCAATTTTCATGCTTAAGGCAAGACTAGAATTCACAATCTCCTGATTTCTAGCCTGGCACCCTAATCACTAGACCAAACTAGTTTTCTTATCGATAGATTATAAAAAGTGTATCCTAATTGATATTGAGAAGCAATTTCACTGCATTAAGTAACCTTGCATGACATAATAATTAAAAGGCATTAAACAGTAACTTATCTGTGTTAAGTGATTTTGTTGATCCCTAAATGTGACAAGGTAGGAAGAGGTTATGTTTCTAATAGATAAATGTGCAAAACAATGGAGGAAAAGCAAAGCTGTGCATATTAAAGATCAGTTAACATAGATTAGCTACCATTACAATTGTTTAAGCACCAGATTGGTATAGATTGCATTCACTGTTTTCAATACATGTCTATAAATGCTTTCATCTGCATGTAACTAGAAGTAGCACATGACTGCAAAGTAGTAATTATTCTAAGTCAATTTGTTTGCAATGTGAAAGTATACAAGATGCAAAACTGTGTTTCTAAGTTGATGAGGAAAGAAACTGTCTGCCTATTTAACAGTTGTAATTATTGTTTTAGGAATTAAGTTTGGGATAAAGCTGCCACTTGAAGAATCCACTCATTAATGTTACAAGTAAAGCATCAGCAACTTTAGCCTCATGAAAGGAGCGAAGATACACATTCTTGGATACTAGAGATGTGTGTACTTCAACCTTGCTTTCAGCATTGAATAGGTTATGGCAAGTCCTTTTTGATACCCATAATTGTATTTTCTTTCTACCTTTCTTTTAATGGGGCCGGGAGTGGGGGGTCTGGATGAAGCTTTAAGATATACAAATTGAATGTTCACTTGCAGTCATAAAGCTTTGATTAAAAAAACTATGGTCCATCACTTTGTGGTAAAGCTGTGATGCGGTACATATATAAAATTTAATCTTTTGGGTAGCTCATTTACTGTAAGTATGAATGAAAGTTCATGAATGAAATGGTTCTTAATTACTACCTTGTGGGTCAGAAACATTTCTGACAGCTACAATTTCATTTGTCTCCCCATTAAAAAAAAAAGCATTTCCTTAAATATCTTGATCTTATTTTATTCAAGGTCTCTATCAGAACACAGAGTCAATCAAGAAGTTGAGTCTAAATAATACCCGTATATTAGTCCTATTCCTTCATTTTAACATCTTATTAAAATGAAGTTATTAGCAATGTTTATAACATAAAAAGATGCTACAATGACTCAAACATTCATAAAAGGCTATGACTCTTCTAATCCCACTCATGCTTTTTTAGATACTCTCTCTTCCACATAAGAGCATTAAAAATAATATATAAGTAATAAACCAAGGCCTCTTTTCCACTGTATTCTGTACATCTCCTGCTTGTCTTCTTGGAAATTGTCTTCCACTATTATAGAATACAGGTTTCATGTTGGAATTCAGCAGTAATATCAGAGTTTTTGAGCCAGTTTGGTGTAGTGGTTAAAGCACGAGGCTAGAAACCAGAAGACTGTGAGTTCTAGTCCTGCCTTAGGCATGAAGCCAGCTGGTTGACCTTGGGCTACTCTCTCTCAGGCCTAAGAAGCAGGTAAATGTCAAACCACTTCAGAAAAAAACTTGCCAAGAAAACTGCAGGGACTATTGCAGGAAGTCATTGGGAGTAAGACTTACTCAGAAGCATATACATACATATATACATAATCAGAGCTTGCATTCAGTAAAGACTGACTCAAAAACACATATATTATATGCATACATAAACCAGAGCTTGCAATCAGATTAGAACGATATGTCCAGTTGCCTCTCTCAAGCCTTAATTATAAGCATGATCTAAGGGAAAGGAAGTAATAAATATTTCAGAGTAGGTACAGTCTCAGCTTCATCAAAGACTTTCGCTTCCACCTATGCTGATTTCTGCTAAATGAAAAGTTAGAAACCAGTTAGGAAAAAAGTTAGAAAAAGTTAGAAGCTCCGCCCCTCCAAGGTCGTTCTTCCAGCAGAAAGGAGACCACGCGATGGCCGCTGACGGGGCAGATTACTGGTCTGAATGGAAGCTGTGTCAGAGTATCCATAATCTATACCATCATTACTACACTTATGGGGAGACGCCATCTTGTGCGTAGTGGAAAAAGAATTACAAGAATTGCAAAGAATGGGAGAGAACCAAAAGCGCGTGGCCAAGGAACAGTTGTGTAACAGCGAGCGTGAACAGATGGCCAAGAAACAGAAACATGCACCAAAAGTCCTCCATCTGATTGGAATTCACCCATTGAGGAAGAAAACTTCAAATGATGAAGCTCTCCAGATATCCTAATGGGACGTCATAAACTCTTAATCCTGAATATAGGGATTTCCCCTCCATAAATTCTGTTATACCTGGTTATACCCGGGAGGGAGGGGAAGTTAGAAAACAAAAAACAAAAAAAAGGTAATCCTCTCATCACTCATCTTTGAAATACTGTAGACTATCCAATTCTGTGCCTTTTTTTTTTAGGAAATAAGGCTTATCATGGCCATAATAGCAAACATACAATAATGTTCTACAATATAACTATTGCATAGTTTCCATGTGTATAGTATGTTGTAGGAATCTAGCGTCTATTGTTTCTATGGCTTAATATTTTATGCTAACCCAGCCAACTGTATTTAAAAATTTATTTAAAAATCATGATTAAACAAGGATGGTTCATGTAAATAAGTACTGCAGCCCCTTAATCCAGCAGTTATTTTTCATCTCATAGCTTTTAATAGCTTTTGTAGCTGCATCCATAAGCTGTTATCTAGGGGTGGGGTTTTTTTTCTGTTACAAATACCAGCAAATGTTTCATACCCTAAGTAATAAATCTGCAGGATCCTTGATGCTCTGGGAGACATTACAGTAATGGCTATAGAAATTACTTAAAATAGCCAGCCTCAGCATTTTGATAAAGCAAAGTTGAGGCAAGTTATCTTGCAGCACTTTTAAAACACTAAGATGCCAAAACTCCTTTCTTTGACGAAGTGTCTTCCAGTGGTGACTAACCATTGCACTGATTAGAAGCAGATAATGGCAAGGAATTCCATGATAAACGTAGGACAGCCTTGCATCTTGCTATTTTAGAAATGCATTTTAGAAATCTACAGATTGGAGTCCCAGATTCCCCCCAAAAAACATTAGTCATCGTTTACAAAGTCACAACAACACAGTAAGCTGGACCAAAGAAGCCACACCATCACTTAGTGCAAAATGTGAATCCAGTCATGAAGTATTAGCTTTGTTGAGGTTGGAAAAGGAATTGTCTTCTCCACATCTAGCCTGGTTTTTTTTAAGCCTTTCCCTGAGTATTGGACAGAAAACTAAGAACCATTCACAAATTCTACAGTAGCTAAAATTATTTCCTGTTGGTATGAGTTGGATGGCAAGCAGGGGAGGGGGAGGCTAGACAAACTTCTATAGTTCAGAAATCGTATTGGAAAATGTAAAAAGAAAAGAAAACTTCTCTGGGCTCCTGAATTAGGGAGCGAAGCAGAGCAAAGTACTGGTATAAATATTATGAACTATTCTAGAATGTTACTTGTAGCTTCATAGTTTGCAACTGATAGACCTGTCCTTCATTTTTGTTCTACAGTTTTAAGATTGGAAGCATTTTCCTCCATATTTTACAGTAGGAATCTTTCTACTGCAGCAGTCTGGGAGTGCTCATTAAAGCCTTTTTAAATGCTGTCAACTCTCAGTAAAAGATGCCTTGCTCAAACAGCAATTTCCCACCTTTCCAGTGCACAAATGATCTTCTCCTTAAAAACAGCCCACAGAAACACAACCCTGCTCTTCAGCCAGCCATTTCCATACATTCGGGCAAAGGAGAGCTGCAGAGAATCATGCTACAAGCTTGGCCTCCATACTGACCGGGTGAAGAATTTTATTTAGATGTTATTGTTTTCTGGAAAGGCCAATCTGGCTTTCTTTTTTTCATTGACAATCTGCCTCTGGCTTGAGCCTTTAGGTTTTTATACTTATTCTTAAAACATGGGTGCCTGGGCTTCTAGGAAACGAGTTACCTTTCTAGCATAAAGATTAAGAGGAATGGAAGACGAAACGCATTAGCAAAATAATAAAATTTGGGGAAATGGAATTAGCTTTGTTTGGAAGGTAATGAAAACATTTGCTAGGTAATAAAATGAGTATTGCAATATTGCAACCCCAGCTCTGCAAAGCCATGACACAGATACAGAGAGGGCAGAGCAACAATATCCTGATTTTTTAAATCTTGTTACTCATTCACCCACCCACCCCTTTTCCCCTGGTGGATGACTCTGTGTCCAGGTTCACACATCAGTTCACATTAAATTACACTAACTTCCAGGGCTGATTCTAATGAGTCTATTTTAACTGTTACTAAACATGGATTCAATCCAATGTGTCCATCATTTTAAATAAGGAAAAATAACATTTGTCTTGCTGGTTCTGCAGTAGAAACAGGTCAAATCAGAATACAGACAATTCTTATCATGTATTTGTTCGTAATGTGCACTACAGGAAACCAATAACACTGGTTTAGCAAGTGAACAGTAAAGTGCTTTGCTAGCTATTGTACATTTTCTGTTTCATATATGCTTATTCTCACAGTTTATTCAGCATCTGTCCTAAAGCTTCTTCCTATATCTGAACTTTACTATCTAAACAGTTGCTGGAACTGGGTATGTCTGGTTTAATGAAAAGAAAGGACTTAAGGTGACATGATAGCAGTGTTCCGGTATCTCAGGGATTACCACAAAAAAGAGGGTGTCAATCTGTTCTCCAAAGCACCTGAGGGCAGGACAAGACGCAATGGATGGAAACTAATCAAGGGCAGAAGCAATGTAGAAGAAATTTTCTGAAAGTTAGAACAATTAATCAGTGGAACAACTTGCCTCTAGAAATTGTGGATGCTCCAACACTGGAAGTTTTTGAGAAGAGATTGGACAATCATTTGTCTGAAATGGAATAGGGTTTCCTGCCTGAGCAGGAGGTTGGACTAGAAGACCTCCAAGGTCCCTGGCATTCTGTTCTATTTCTATTTCTATTCTATTCTATATTCCATTCCGATGATTCTGACTTTTCTATTTTCTATTCCTCATATTTCCAGCTGGCTGTAACCAACTGCCAGATGGCCTTAATCACTTCAATGTTATCTTTACTTCTGAATTCTCCTTTCCTTCTTATCTGGCAGCAACTTTATTTGTTTACCACTTCTGCTGCAGCCGAACTTTAGCTCACCTTCTTAGCCTACCAATTTATTCCGTCCTTTGCCTATGCATTTTTGAGCCTAGCTTTACATAATAGACACAGACATTTATTCACGTAGAAATCCCAGATTCGTTCTCCTGGCTCTCTGCCATCTTTTTCTCTCTCCTCCTGTCTTTATCTCCTGGGGCCGATCATCCTCAGGGGGTTTTGGTAGCAGCTTTGAACACAACTTACTGGTGCTGCTCTCTGCTGCTCTGGGCCCTAGCAATGAGCTCAACTACAAGAGCTGCAAGCTGCTTGCCTCCCCTGGTGGGATGGAAGAAAAAAAACTACCCTTTTCCTCTTTTGCTTCCCGATTCTTCTCTTGATTTCATTCCCTCGTGAGATACATCCTGCCACTGCTGAGCATCCTTCTCCTCCATGGTTCCCCTTCAAGCTTCTCTCTGCTGGTCCCCAATCCAACATCTGGGATACCCACCAGGGGATGTGGGTGATACAGAATTCTGATTTTCTGAGAAAAAAGATGTAATGTTTGCTTTAAAAAAAAAAAGCACCGTGGGGGAGTTATTTAAAAAATAATGATGACATAATTCCAATTCCTTCAGGTTTAGGCTTAAATTATTCAAATATAACTGTTCTCTTATAAAGGTTCATGTAGGTCTCCAACAAAATCTTACAATTTCTACAGTGCTGTGTAGAAATGTTGTTCCATGTGGTATATCTCATAGGGGGCTGCTTATCACCAAAGCTTTACACATTACATTGCATGTACGCATTTTAAATGTACTTAGTATCTCACAATCATACTGCAAACATGATAGTTATTTAGGCATTCATAAATAGCTAGGATAATGTTTTCAACTGTATCATCTATTTGCCATATACTGTTGGGATTTCAGGCCATTTTGGCCAGTCAGCATTTGGGAATTTCAAATAATGGTTTTGCTCATTTTCACTGGTAAGGGCTACTCATTCCAAAAATGGCTGTCCAAATGGCTATGCCCAATCACAAAGTATCTTTAGCAGAAAGCAAACTAGTGTAGATGCACCCTGCAACTTTCTCTAATCTCTTGGGTTTATACTTCATGCTACGCCATATAAATTAGAAGTAATCCAAATCTAACAAATTACTTTTATGATGACTGAGAGCACATGTACCAAAGACAAATTCCTTGTGTGTCCAATCACACTTGGCCAATAAAGAATTCTATTCTATTCTATTCCTTTTATGATATAGCACAATGTATTAACGAAGTCAATTGATGGTTTCCTTCTTATCTCAGGACACTGTGTTGTTCTTAGTTGTGTGTGACTGGTAGGAAAGTTTCACTATTTGAACATCCTTAGTTCATGAGGTAAATAGATGTGTGCACTTCATACTTTCCAATTTTTCATAGGTGAAAACAGCTACATTTTAACATCAGTATATTAATTTGAGTAATTTGAAAGGATTTAATATTTTCATATGCTCATATTTTTTTAACTATATACCTACTAAATTGATATTGAAGACTGGACAATGGAAATGGGTACTCCATGCTTCTGTTGAATACAAGAGACCTATTTTTCAATTTAGGAAAGATAAATTTAAGCTCTAATTACTCAGCGGATTGAAGACCCTATGTTGTGACTTATGAATGGTTGCCTTATAGGTGTGGACTAAATATAGTGAACTATGTTCAACCTATAGTGAAACTGTAGTGTAAATATTTATGCACAGAGATGAGAAGTCAAATATATATATATTCATAAAGTGTTTCAATTTTTTATTTGTCTTGTTTAATTAAGGACAAAAAAGAGAGCTATTTTTATAAAAAAAAACTATATATATTATCACACAGTGTATTAATTTACTCTGTTGCGCATCCACCCTCTGACTGGAGTAAATAAAAAGGGTGATCTTTTTTATTGAAAAAGTAGGGAGGGGAATCATATATGTGATCAACTATTTAAACTGTACCCTAAGAGCTGTTGTGGTGGGTGAACAGACTGCAAGCATCAGCACCAGTTCAGATGTTCAGACTTCTCAAGGAATCCTTAAGAGGAAGCAGAAACCTTGAAAATGACAACACTAGCACCTATCTTTCACCATTACGGTTTTAAAAAGCCAGTGTGGTGACAGTGATTTATCAGGCAGAAGCCTCTAATGACATTCCCCCCCATAAACAGATTGCCAGGAGCACATGCAAAGGCAAAGCAACTGGGGTTGGATTGTCTGCAGCAGCAAAACCCCAAGTCAACCTCCTGCTAGTTATGGTGGATGCAGTGCACGGAGCTGAGCAAAGCAACAATACCTAGTCCTCGGTTTAGGGCAACGGGAACAAAACCCTCAATCGCCTAATCTTTTTAGTCCATCCAAATCTTGCCACCGACAATCCATCCCCACCCCGGAGAATTAAGAGGTGGCCGGCAAGTGATGGAAAACCAGGACGCTGGCACCCTGTTTCCACCTCCCGAAGGTTGTCCTCGATGGAAGCGGGGAAGCAGAGTAGCCCCGAACTGCCTTACGACGCCCGGATCAAGATACCGCAACTGAACCGTCAAGGTGCAGCTCCGAGCAAAGCTGTGGGGGGAGGGGGAGAAAAGGGGGCGTGTGCTTTGCTGCGGGACTCGGGCGGCCACGTGCAGAGCACCGAGGAGGAGGGCGGCAAAACCCGCGCGGCGTTGCCCCACACCGTCCTCACGCCCACTTCGTTTTTTTCTTCCCCCCCTCTCCCTCCCTCCACATTTGGGGGGGGGAACCTCTCGGGAAGAAGTGGGGGAAGGAGAGGCGGCGGCGGCGGCTGAAGAGCTCTGACGCGGAGTTGGTGGGGGCGGGAACTGCTGTTGCTACTTGGCCTCCTTCCTCTCTGGGAGGGAGCTTCGCGGCTTCCCAGCTCTCCGGCGATCCGACGTGCAAGCGCCCCCTCCCCCTCCGCCTCGCCGCCGCCGCCTCCGCGCCTGGGATTTGGAGGACCCACTTCAGCTAATTCTCCCTT
>JANHFT010000203.1:79437-94621 GCA_032467955.1 Pseudoxenodon macrops | reverse complement strand
GTGAATTTGGCACCCTGTTTAAAAAGTTTGAGGACCACTGCATTAGACTAATCTTCCCTGCACATTTCTAAATAGAAGCGGTTGTGGTCTACTATTTCAGTACTTTTATTTAGGTGAATTAAGCATTTGACATCTGGAGCAGCTTGAAATAATTTAGGCATGTTTATCCTGACTAGCTTTTCAATTTTGCATGCAACAGTTATGCAACCTGTTGCAAGTATTTTCATATGCATATAATTTCAAGTAACTTTTCAATTTCAAGGCAGAGGAGGATGCTTTCAGATTACTGTGATAAAATTTTGACCCTATTTATGCCTTGGGTGAGGAATGGTGCCTACAGAGGGAAAACTGGTCTGATGGAGTATCGTGAAGTGGCAGTTTCCCAGGAAAGAAGGAACACATTCCAAGGAGGGGCAGGTGGCAAGACAAGAGACAACATAGCCTTGAGCTGTGCATATAAAACAGAAGAAGAGAATTGGGATAACCACTCCCTGGAACAGGGGTGTCAAACTCACATCATCACAACATTATCACATGATAATGTGATATTATCACAGTTTTTCCCCCTTCGCTAAACCGAGCGTGAGCATGGCCAGCATATGATGAATCCGGTCCATGGGCTGGGAATTTGACAGCTCTGCCCTAGAATTTCCCATGATATATCCATGGGGTAACAATAGTAAAAAGTTAGACCGACAAATGTCGGTCTACTGGTGTGAGCAAATTGAATTTTGTCTGGATTGTTCGGTATTGGTCTTGGACTGGGCCTGCAGTAGTACAAGAACTATATGAGCTCTAGCCAAGTGAAGGATATATAGATAATCCAACTAATGACCATTTACTTAGTGACTGTTCAATGCTGTGACTATACTTTAAAAAGTGACCTACCTATGACCGATCTTCGCACTAATGACCATTGCAGCATCTTTGTGGTCACATAATCAAAATTCTTGAGCTGATTGCTTAAGATGTATTTACAATGATCTCAGTATCCTAGGGGTCATGTCGTTTACGACCTTCCCAGCATCGTTCCAATCAGCAAAATCAATGTGGAAACCCAGATTCATCTAATAACTGTATGATTTACTTAACAGTGATTCACTTAAAGACCATAGTAAAACAGATTGTAAAATCAGTCACTTGATGACTGCTTTGCTTAGCAGTGGAAATTTTGGTCCCAATTGTTGTCGTATTCCTTGAATGAAAAATAAAAGTAAACCTGTTATTTTACAGAAGAGGCAAATATGTCTGTTGTCCCAGAAATATAGATATAAACAACAAACCTTTATTCGTTGGACTATTGTTGTTGTTGTTGTTAATGGTGCTGCTGCATAGTAAAACCTGTGTTTGTTTCCTTGGAAAGCTGCTATGACAATTTAGTTCCTTGATAGAGTTCCTCTGTTTGTTTCTTTTTTAACTGTCCTTTTACCTTTAGGAATATTCCTTAAAAGCTATATTATTTTCTTGCCATGACAGGATTTCCAACGGGGGATCCTAATGTGGATCTTTTAAAAGTTCTGTTAAAATATTGTAATATATTGATGAAGATTTAGATTTAGACATATATAAATCCTGCTGTAATAAAATGTCGCATTTTATCATCTCTAACCTTGTAGAGAAGTTACAGTCCAATAAACTGATGTCGTTTTTGGGATCTGTTCCAGGCAAACATTTAATCTCCAAGGATGAACAGATTGAAATGAAATTTCTCTCCAAGTGGAACAAATGATGGCAATAATATTCTTGTCTTCCCATGAGCTTACTCATATAGAAAATGTATATATTACAGGTCATATAATCTGCCTCTATACCCCCAAAAATTGGTTCGTGGGTTCTGTGAATTCTTCTAAATGAAAATATGCTTTAAATTAGGTCAGAAATACTGAATCACAGAAACCTTAGATTCTACAATTGCCTAACTCTCAAATAACTCCTTTTACTTGAATGTTTTATCTTTTCTGCTTGTATACAGATGCTATTAATTATTAACTCTAGGAATGTAATTTGAGTAGAATGAAGTGTTATTGGTATTAATGGAAATTTAAAATTCAGTGTTTCTATTCAGTAGCATTCATACTTGCTGCCTTACATTCCATTAAATGTAGAGTCTGAAACTTTGGTAGGGATACTATTTCACTTAGCGGCCACATGAATAACAAAAAAGGAAACATTATTAAATGAAATTGAAAAGTGAAATAAAGAAACCACCAGACAAATTATACACAGGATTAAATTACACGTAATTAATATTAGTTTGTTGCTGGCACAAGTCCTTTTTTTAATTCCCATATTTGTTACAAATATTCATTAATTGTTCCATACTATTGAAGCTATAGGTAGGGTGTATGATAGTGCTATATCTTGTACTTATCATAATAAAATATTATTTGGAAGGACTTCTAGGACTTCCTTGAATCTAATATTTATTATGTTTGCAACTTGCTAAATTACAGTTTGTTTTAATCCTGATTGCTTAAGATGAAGTAATCATGGCCTGTTCAATGTGTCTTTTACTTCTCTTTTTCTGCACTTCTGTGGATTGACTAAATTATGGCTGCAACCCAAAATTGCTTTTTTTGCACTCATAAATACTCCACCATAAAATTCAGCTGTTAAATAGAAAAAAATATTGTGGCTTGAATCCTTAAATATATTCAGTACAATAATATTTCAAACCTATTTCAAAATGACTTTAAAATCCCAATAAAGAAAACTTGATAGTTCAATAGCTCCATGCATTTTTGAGATCTAGACCTGCCCTTAACCCATTCAAGGATTTATTTATTTATTTTGTTAAAGCACGTGACTATTCCAAAACATTGGCCATTCTGGGATTAAATATTTTGTTAGGGCATAAAGGTAAAGTATATGCACCGTAAATCAGGGAACCATAAAAAGTACAGCTGAAGTAGTAATTAGTAACCAAGAGCAAATTATAATTGCAAACTACAATTTTTGACTTTAACTAAATTATGGACTATTCATTAACTGCCCCAAATTAACTAAAAACTAAAAACAAAGCACATACAGCTTTGTATGTGCAGTTTATGAATCTAGTAATCATTCTGTGGTTTGTTTCCAGAAAAGTGCTGAAAATAAGGTTGGGAATTATTTAACTCATGATTACTGACAGGTAAAAATATTTTTTGTTTGGAGGAATAGTAGTTTCTTTTTTAATATTAATTCTTTTTTGTTTGTTTCATTAGGAGTTCCTCATTTTAATGCTAACTTGACTACAGGTATGCTCACAATTGGGACCAAAATTTCAGTTATTAAGCAAGGCACTTATTAAGTTATTAAGAAAAGCACTGCAGTTGTTAAATGAGTCACATAGTCATTAAACAAATCCAGATAGCCCCATTGATTTTGCTTGTTCAAAGCCAGCTTGGAAGGTTGCAAATAGTGATCATATGGCCCCAGGATACTCCAACTTTTGTAAATATATGCGGTTTCCATGTGCCCAAATTTTGATCACATGACAGTGACGATGCCACAAAGGATATATGTGCAAGGACTGCTCATACCTCAGTTTTTTCAGTGCCACCGTAACCTTGAAAAGTTGCAAAACAAATGGTTATAAGTCGAGGACTATATGTATCAGAATGCTAATTGTCTAAAGCAGAATTGGGGAACTCCAGGTAGTCCTCGACTTATTACCACAATTCAGCCCCAATTTTTTGTTGCTAAGTGAGACATTCGTTAAGTGAATTTTGACCCATTTTACGACCTTTCTGGCCACAGTTATTAAGTGAATCACTGCAGTTGTTAAATTAGTAACATGGTTGTTAAGTGAATCTGGCTTCCTCACTGACTTTGCTTGTCGGAAGGTTGCAAAAGATGATCACATGATCCCTGGACGCTGCAATGGTAATAAATATGAGTCAGTTGCCAAGCTGCTGAGATTTGATCACGTGACCATGGGGATGCTGCAATGGTCATACAGGTGAAAAAATGGTCATAAGTCACTTATTTCAGTGCCGTTGTAACTTCAAATGGTCACTAAATGAACTGTTTTAAGTCGAGGCCTCTTTATGACTTGTGGACTTCAACTCCCAGAATTGCGAACTTCAACTCCCATGGCTGGTTCAGGAATTCTGGGAGTTGAAGTCCACAAATCATAAAAGGGCCATAGTTCCCCACCCATGGTCTAACAATTCTTGATTTTTGTCTGTTATGTAGGGAATGGAACAGCAACTGTCTAAAAGAGAGAGGCATGTTTTGCTGCTTTATTAAGCAGCTTCCACTGAACCGAACTTGATTAATTCTAAGCATGTTTATTCAAAAATATGTGCCACTATAGAGTTTTGTCAGACTTATGTTTGGGTGAATTAGTTATCTGCACCTGTGAAAAAAATGAGTCAGAAGGAAACAGAATCAATACCCAGAGAGACACTACATTGTTTAGGAAAAGCACAGGCATATTTCCTCACTGTGGAAATAAATACCTGTTAATATCTTTTCAAAAATTTCAAATTCAATACTGTATTTGAATGAAATAGTGTTAATCTGTTTTATTTTGGGTAAGAAAGGCTGAAAAATATTTGTAATTGGATTTCTTACATGCTTTAAGTGATGACATGCATGCTTTTATCCTCACAATAAGGAATTGTATTTTATGGCCTCATTCTTTCACTTCTATCAGAACACAATCCCAAACTAATTAGGCACAGATAATAAAATATTCCCAGAATGTCCACTCTGGCTTAGTGCCACTAAAAGAACTTGCTCTCATTTTTTGTGATTCAATTTTCCAGGGCATTATCTAATTCCAGCAGATCTGCGTGTTCATTTTAGTCCACAAATTCACATTTTTTCCCCTCCAATATTATGAGGAAAATAATAATTAAAAAATATATGGGGAAAATAAAATGGATTCAATTATTTAAATATAATGGATATTATGTAATTGTTACATATGCTGAGTACTGGGATATTAGCTGTGGTGCTGCTTGTGTATAGTCTCCTCTGTTGGCCAACAAAATCTCTTCCTGGTTGCCAGACTGGTTTTAGAGTCTCCTCAGTTTTCAGTGCTTGGTGATTTAAATCCCTATGCATTGAGGGAAGGTTTGACAAACATGGATTTGCCTCAGGTAATAGCTGCCTATTACCTGTAATGGAATCTCTAGCTAGAATGGGGGAATGAGCAAAAAGAATAGCAAGCTGAGAGTCTTACAAATAAGCAAACAACAATAAAGAAGCAACTCTGATCATCTCATAGTGTCAGTTTGATTCTTTGAACCTGATATTAATCTCACCCAACTGGCTAAATTCTCTGGGGAACCACCAGATAAGGGATTCTGGAGGAACCTCAGGTCTTCATTGCTTCCTGCTGCACAAGAAATCTGAACTTTCCAATCTCTTCACAACTCCTACTCTGGCTGGACATTCTACTATATTATCTGCATACAAGTGGACCACTCGATCACATTTTTATTTCAGAGCTTCCAGCCATGAACTGGATATGGAGGATATTAAGTTGAGTCCTTTGTTGTAGTCAGATCACTTTCTGCTCAGGATAAGATTTGACACTGCCAAATACCTCTGCAGGACAGAGTGGTCTATTAAGACGGTCTGTCTCATGTACCCATGTACCTAATTCAATGGACATTTTGGGCACCAGGGATTGGTTCCATGGAAAGAGGTTTTTCCATGGACTGGAGGGGAATGGTTTTGGGTGATGCCTGCATCCCGCAGGTAGGACTTTGCTTGTTTGCGTGGACCGGTTTCTGGCATGCCACAGACCGTGCCACGGACCGGGGATTGGGGATCCTTGTCCTAGTGGATCCAGAGGGATTCAAAAAGGTGCTTCTGGAATTGTCTAATAATTTGACCAGTTGTTCCACTGAGCATCTTATACAGATCCTGAGCAGTTTCTGTCTGGTAGTTGATTGTGGGAATTCATTGTTTTACTTATGAGTTAAGGTTAAATAAGCAGTCATTATGCCTGGAATCTGGTACAAAGTAAACCCAAAACTGAATCTGATTACGGATGGACAAGAAAAATCGTATTCTCCCGTAGTTCCTTTAGTTAGATGAAAGTTGGTCCAGGGGATAATCTTTGGCTCTTTGAGAGAAGACAGACTGCCAGACCCATTGAAGAAATCATTTTTACACTACTCCTCAATAGATCTTCCTTGTACCAAACTGTTTCGGATACTATCACCTAGTCTCAAGACTTCCCTTTCTGAAGGAAGTTGTTCAGAAAGTAACTATGTAGTTCTGTTTCTTCAGTTCTGAGATTCGAGGAAGTGGTCATGGGGGAATGAGAGGTTGATCTAGTGAGCATTCCTGGAGTGCCAAGGGTTTGACTCTCTTTTCCTGTTTTTCAACCTCTATTTGAACCAATTTGTCCGTTGAGGATGAAGTACCATTAAGGATACAGAGTTTTACATCTCCACCTCAGCCGAAGCTGGAAATGTTGTGGAACAGGATGTTTGGAGACTGTTAACATGAAAATTGGACAAAATAACTAAAAAATTACTTATAGAGGAATTCTAGAAAGATGGTGGGTTTTTCTTCTTTTCGTTCAATTGTTCAGAGACTGCCTAGAAAAGTCCCTGCAGTTTTCTTGGTAAAGCGATTTGCTAGTGCTTCTTTCCTAGGGCTGGCAAAAGTGACTGTCCAAGGTCACCAGCTGATTTCATGCCCAAGGCAACACTAGAACTCATATTCTTGCAGTTCCTAGCCTGATATCTTAATCAATGTACACCAAATTGGTTCTCTTGATGGTGGAACTGTTAATTCAAAAGGGTTTTCTATCATCTTCATTTTTTACTTTGGATGTGGTGAAGCAAGTATACAACTTTAGGTCTTCCTAGACCAGGGGTGTCAAAGTCATGTCATCATGGCAGCATCATGTGATGTATCAGGACTTCCCCCCCCCTTTGCTAAACCATGTGTGAGTGGCGTGACCAGCGCGTGACACATCCGTCCCGTGGACCAGGAGTCCAGCAGCCCAATGTTTGCTGTTGGATAGGCAAGTAGAGGTTGTGCCAAGGAAGCCTTTTCCTTAGCTTCAGCTGGTGTAGCTGTGTCTGCCCTAGTTGAAACAGGAAAACTCAATTAATCTTGAATCATGTCCTTATCATTACACTATTGGATTTCTAAAGTGCTTTCCACATTGAGTTACCTTTGGAGATCCCTTGGAAACTACAGTTGATACAGAGTGCAGCCGCACAATTTTTAGTAGATAAAGGTTTCTATAGGCATGTGATACCTGTGTTTGCCAAGAAATGGTTTCTGAATGAAATTCAAAATTCTGGTCTTAACCTATAAAGCCATGCCTTGGCTCTAGGCATCTTCATGACAACCGCATTCATACAGAATCAACCTACCTGGAGTATGCTTCTTAGCAAAAACATGCTAGCAGTCTACCCATTTCCAGAACATTAAAGGAATCTGGGCAGTGGTGGGATTCAAACAAGAAATCATTAGGTTCTCTGCCCTAATGATTTCTTCCAAAAACCAGTTTACCAAACTGCTCAGAAAGTTAACAACTGGTTCTCCTGAAGTGGTGCGAACTGTCTGAATCCCACCACTGAATCTATAGACAATAACTTTCCATTTCATCGTCTATTTTATGAAACTGCCTCCTCCTTGAGGTCAGGATAGTACTCCAGGATCTTCTGGAAGCTGGTGAAAACTGCTCTTTCCGGGTGTATTTGAAGAATGATGGGTCAGTATTATTTGTATATATATTTGTTATGATACAAACCTCCAAAAGCTTGTACAAGTTTCATTGGTATATGAAACAAACCAGCAATGTTCCTGCAGTATATTCTACATATTAAATAGTATAATATTACATTAGCAAGCTTTCTAAATTATTGGAGTGTACTTTTATTTAAACATACTTAGAATTAAGCCAATGACATTTACAATTGTCATAACTTACTGAAATGTTATTAATTTCAATACTTCAAGGTCTAGTTCACACACAATACTGAGTCAAGATTTGCTTTAGCATTGAAAATCATGTTTTAGGGACACGTAAGGCTAACCAATACCTGATTATACCTGGCTTGTTGTGACATGTGAACAAAAACCGCATTATAGTGTAGCACTAATTTTGAACTAAGCGTGTATAGGGCTATACAATATCTGAATGCAAAGTACAGTATTCAAGTTCTAAATTATTTCAAATGAAAGCAATTAATCTACAGCAGTGATTTCTGTTATCCTTGTAGCTCTGCAATTAAGGAAATATATATCTGTTGTACTGCTGGTGCATACTGAAGAGGTTGATTAAATATATACAGTTCTGTTTTTCTTCTTGTGATTCACATCATGTTTCATAATATATAACTACATTTTACATCTATGACATGATTCTGCAGTGTTGAACAGTATTTTGCTCCTTGTTGCTATTTGACTACTGAAAGTATTATATCCTTAGATTTCACCCAGTTTCAAGTTAATGCATATTTATACATAAACAAAAAGTAATAGATTTGCATAATTTCTTGAAATATGTCTGTATACTACAACTACTTCATGCCTCTCATAAGAGTTGCCTGTAGTCTAAATAGCAGGTTGAATATATGAAAATGCTCATGACACATCAGCAACCATTGTTGGATGAGAAAATGCATTTACTATCTTCCAGTACATTTATTCATCAATTGTTTTTATCCATGACTTAAAATCTTGAAGGTTGCAGTGAGTGTTTCAATTAGCATTGCCTCTTTCCCTCCACATAACTCTGCTATTCTTATAGTTTGACAGAATATAGTGAGATGTACCCTGTAACAAACAAACTTCTACACCTTTAATCTTGTGAAGTAGGTTATGCTGCCAGACTTTGCTCTTTGTCACAGATTTCAGCATTCGTTACTCACCCTCCAGGTTGGAAAATTGGAATTATTATTTTTTTCTTAAAAAACCAGGCTTTTTGTTTCAAAGCTTTTCACTAATCCCCTTCAAATCAGATATGCATATATAGTACAACTGTCTGGCTTGGTAAAACAAAAGAACTAAAGGACCCATAGCCCTAAGGTAGAAAGATCAGAAAGCGTAAATTGAAAGTCAAGCAATTAGCTTTTTGACAATTAATCTGAATCTTAATATTTAAGACTCTCTTAGGGTAAGGGAAGAAGGGGTGAGTGGACATTCTGGATCTCTGCACAAAACCTCCATTTTTCAGAGCCATGTTATTTATTTATTTATTTATTTTTTATTTGTTTTTTATTTTATTTATTTATTTATTTATTTATTTTGTCAAGCGTGCATATGATTACAGACAAAGTATAAAGATGATTGTGAATATATAAGATGTACAAGCATGGTTATGAGTACATTATATTTTACAAATACATGGGGACATTAGGACAGGGACAGTAGGCACGCTGGTGTGTTTATGCACGCCCCTATTCATTTAGGAAGGGGCCAATTCCTAAAGAAGGAAATTTAGGCAGCCCAGTCAGTACTTGATCTGACAGTATAGATCCCAGGGGATGCCAGTAGTATCGGTATAATGAAAAACAGCATTCTCAGAAAGTCAGATATGAGTTATGTAGATTTTGGCTGTGATACATCTGAAATATTATTCCAGGTCACTTCCTGACATGTGGAACTTTCATCTTCAGTTCGGAACATCCAGATAAAAGAACTTGCCAAGAACTTGATTTGCACAGAGCTCACAAAATAGAAAATAAGGCTGCTTACCTGTAATGACTTCTTCTAGAACACAATTAACCTTTTGTAAAGGCTGATCTCATTCAAAACATTTCTCTGTGGTTCTTGCAAGGCCACAAACAAAATTAATGGGAAGGTACTTGGTCGCCATCTGCTGGCTGTTGACAAAAGGAGCCGATTCCAAAGATTGCTTTTCTCGCATATCTCTCAAATACATATTATATATCTCAGATGACAACTTGCATGGTAAAGTGATATTTTTGGAGTACCCTTCTTTGACTTGTGTTTCTTCTTGTTCTTTGGAGCTATTTGGATTTATGGATCTGTAAAAGGATTCCCCATCCCACCCCATTCTCCTGATAGACACCAGCCTAATGGTTAAGATTCATACTGGTAGGTTTTGTGAGTCATGTTCACACATTGTTAATAACAGTTCCATCCTAAGCATGTCTTGTCTGGAGCCAATTTTGATACATTATTCCTTGTAGTCACCTTCTCTGTAATAAATGTAGCTTCTTTTTATATACACTTTTATGAAAACTACATACTATTCTGTATTTTAGCCAGTTATTTTCACATTTTTTTTCATATATTAGTAGTACTTGCTACTAATTTGCAGTTTTATAATGTATCTGGATTTCTCTGTTCTGTCTTTATTTGACATATTGGCAGTGATCTAAGTTACAAGACAGGAAATGAAACATTCTAGGACTTTCTTTGCCTTCACTGTAATCTTCCAGGTGAATAATAATTACTATTACTTTTAACTAACTATAACCTAAACACTGTCACAGCACTGATTTAAAGAGGAAAAGCCTAGAATTTAGATATACCCTTATCAGTATGTTTTAAGGAAACACACTGTTAAGTGGAGTCATTTAAATTATATGATTTAGCTTAATATTTGTAGTAGGAAAAATAAGAGGAAGGAGAATGCATTCCATGTTCTAAAAGAAAGGTGAAATATAAATGTAATATACAAATAAATGAATAGGTGTCCCTTTGGTAGCTAGTCAAAATTTGACTCTTACATTCTTACAATCAAAGTGCAGTGTTTAGATTTGCATCAAACACACTGTTTCATGCTGTATTCGTGAACTTGTTTCTTGTAAGAGATAAGTGAACTTCAGTCTTTAAAAATAATATATGGAATTTTTATATGAATAAGTGTGAGAAGAAGGAAGAGGAGGATGAGGAAGGCTCATAACTGTAAAGCTTATTTGATTCCTGTAATATGTATAGCATTAAGACTATCATTCTAAAGCAAATATGTACAGTACTACCGTATAACATAGATACACCTATTTTCCAAATTGGGGTTTCTAGTCCAGATTATACTTGAACAAAAACAGTTTACATCAGTTTCTAAGAAGAGTGAAAGTGAAGATGTAATGTTTTATGTAGGTTTTTAATATATTTAAAACTTCTCACTACCTTTCATATACCCATATTAATTAACAATCAGAATAAAATTACTAAAGTGCAAATACAATTCTGTCTCCCCATCCTGACCATAAACAAAATTGAATACATTTTAATTCAAGCAATAGAGTTATTGCCTTGTAGATTCTGTTTTAGGTACAATTTCAAAGAATTGAATTCTAAATATCTAATCCCCTAATCATTATTTACAAAATAAATGTGGCTTAAACGTTACTGATTTTAGTAGCAAATAGAAATAATAGACATCAAATATGAGTCTTATTTCAATTTTTTTTAAAGATCAAATATTGTAACTATTATGACAACCCAATATAAAGAAAATAAATTCAGATTTTAAATAGGTTTATATTGAATTAATGTTATGCTTATGTGTAAAATATATAATTTGCATGAAGTATTTAATAATTATTGTTCTGAACTTATGGAAAATTGAGTAGCATAAGTGGCTGGGTTTTTTAGATCATATACTTTAACATACCATATGCTTTAGATTTGAGTGCACGGATATTTATTACTTAAAACATTTATTCAGTAGTCTTCAAAGAGTATGTATTCTTAAAAGGAACAATGGTAATTTTATATAAAGGTAGAAGGAAAATATATATGAGAAGGAAAAAATCTTAATTAAAAACAATTTTCCATCTTCCTCCTGGTCAGATTATTTTTAGTAGTTTTACCAGTAGTTTATCAGACTGAAAGAACATCCCTCAAAATACTTGTTCCAGTATGTGATAAAATAAACAAAACATTTTTAATAATAAAAACCGCTGTCTACAACCCTAGTGTAATCCATTTCCGCAAATGTAAAATGAATAAAGGGTTTGGAAAAAGACTTCTAAATCTTAACTTACTAATAACTATATTTTTACACACTTCCATAAAAAATCAATGCCAGATGAAATATTCAAAATATAATGGAAAACTGTGATGAAATATGCATTGTGATTATTTCTCTGAATTTGCTTCTGATGAATTTATTTCCCTATCTAAGCTACTACCGGTAGTGAGAAATATTTGTAGGGCAGCTCTTTGAAAAACTATTAACTAACAAGAGCTGGAATTAGAGTTAATGTTTGGAGAAAGAGGAGGGGTAGTTCGTTCCATTTTCTCCTCAGAACCAGATGGTTTTTTTTTAAATTAGAGATAGGACCTTTTCATGCATGACTGATTTTTTCCCCAGTTTGCCTTTTCTAAAGACCTAGCTAATTATTATGTAAACAAAGACTCCACCTATTTTCTTTTTTAGGAAGAGAAATAATTGCTGTTCTTTCTTAAGGCTACCCAAATGTTGTAGCCAGGTTCTCATATGCAGTTACAGTTCTGTCTTTATTTAGAATAATGTGCCTTTATGTACATCTTTTCATTACATCACCACAAAAATATTTATCAAGAGTACTTGTTAGTTTCTGCTAGTATAGATTTGTACTAATATATTCAGTAACTACAGTATATTCATATTCTTTTATCTGAAGTTCTCATTATCTGACTGCTTTCCTGCCTATATTTTGATATATTCAATCATATGTGGGAATGATGGACAATGTTCTGTTGTCAGTAAGCTATATGTTTTAATTTTCAACTTTCCTATTTTTTGTTCCTCTTTCAAGTGTAATGCTATAGATCCTATAAAACTTCTAAAGTACATCTTTTTAAAAATTGTTTTTGTTGTTGTGGCAACTTTGACTCTGAAATTAGCATAATTAGTGAAGTAATCATTTCAAGTGTCAAAGCTTGGGAAATGGCTTCTTAATACATATTCTTCCTGCCAGTTGGCTGGTTTCTTATTGATCATTTCCAGATTTGGCAGCCAAATATGTGGGAATATTATAACAAACATAACAGCAAACATTAAGTAATGTCACTTTTTGTTCGTTTCATTTTTATTTACCTATATCTGCCTGCTACTGTTAGATCAAGGCATAATTGAGGTGGTTCGGGAGTTAATCTAGTAAATGATAATAGTATATGAAATAAAACAATCCACTGCTTAAGAAGGAACAAAGGATCAAAACTAAGTATTAATGTTTTAAGAGAACCTTTCGGAACAGAAGATTTTAAAAAATCTGGTTAAAGCCACCAGATATACTTACTGGGATGCAATTGTACAAACTGGTCATCAGTCAAAATTATAGAATCAGTCATTTTAAGCAAATCTCTGTACTGTTTTAACTCCGCATTTCTGTCTGGAACAGGAGAAGTAGGAGAACTTTTCACCTTGAAAGTTAAAGGCTACATGACAGCCTGCTCTGGATTTCAAGTTAATTAAAGTATACACTAAACATATAGAGCGGCAGGGAGTTTAAGAAACTCTTCAAACTTGTTTATTTTTATCGTGTTTAGCTTAGCAAATGGAGGTATTAGAAGATTAGAATTTGCTAATGTTCATGTCACTAAATTCAGTAATATTTTTGTTGTATCATGACAGTTTGTCATAATAATTAATGATGCACTTTGTTGGAGAAGATGCGCAGCCTTTAAAATAAAACAGAGTTTTTATGAATACTTATACTAGATCACATAGAAAATAATTCCAGTTCATTTTATTTTTTCATAATTCTACTGGCTTCATTACCTGCAGCTGGTGCTATAATTTTATATTGATTCAATACCAATTGTGTATTGGGTGCTGTGCAGAAAAAGATGATCCACTTCTCCTCCTAGATTGCTAACAGTATTAAGTCAAATTGACAGAAAAGAAGTATTAAAAAGAGTATTAAATGTAACTTTTTTTCCTGAATTTGAATTTATTCAAATATGCATCTCTTTTTACCTTTCTATAAGTGTTTTGATGCTGTTCCAAGCTTATGACACTGCTGATATAATCATAACAAATATTTGAAATATTTCTGGAGATTCTCAGTCATCGAGGTCATAGCTGTTCCAAATTTATACTCCTTGGACACAGTTGCTCACAGTTCCAAGAAGGTTCATCACCCATTTGCACTATTCAAGTGACCCTGACAATACAGATAAACCTCCAGGTGGACTCAACGACTCTCTAAAAAAATTCACATGACCAGCTGTCTGCAGGGAGTATAAATCCTTCCATTTCCCACCATCCAATTGGAGCTGAAGAAGCCTCTTGGAGGAGGACTGAAACATTTTCAAAGAAAAAAACGAAGCCCAGTTGCCTCTTGAAAAAGCACCTTTGGGACATTTGAAATATCATTCACCTTATTTATTTAGACAATGTATATACAGACCATTCTTTTAAAATATTACAAAGATGAACTAAAAGTATCTACAAAAGGAACATTAAAAACATAATAGGTAAACACAAACTAAAACAGAAATACTATAAATCCTTCCCTCTAAGAAGGAAGAGGCCTGCTTCAACTCCAGTGATGACTTATTCCAAATATATGGTTATAGGTCGTCCTTGACTTACAACCATAATTGGGACCAGAATCTGAATTGTTGAGTGAAGCAGTTGTTAAGTGAGATGCTCAAGTGACTTCTTTGCTTAACATCCACAATTCTGGTATTCTTGGTTCAGGTCATTAATTTCCCAAGTTTTTGTTTTCCTTTTATACAGGAAAGAGAACCTCTCTCTCTCTCTCTCTCTCTCTCACACACACACACACACACACACACACACACACACTACAAGCAGCCCTTCAAGAGTGAAAGGACTGCCTACCGAGGAAAGGTCTGAAGAAATGAAGGCCAGATCCCCAAAATGTGAGCTGCATTTCTGCAGCCCTTTGGAATTCTCCACACAAGGAGGGAAGAAGAGCTCCACCAGTGGCCTGCATGAAAACGCTCTGATCTTAGAGCCCATTGGAGCAGTTCTTTTACATGCATGGAAGGGAGACAAATTCCTTTGGCAAGGTGGAGAAATGGAACTCGGATCCTGAAGATTCCAGCTCTATTCCTGCAGCCCACTGAAGGAGTTCTTCTTTCCTTCTCGTGTGGAGAAGAATTCCAAAGAGCTGCAGAAATGCAGCTTAGATGTTTGGAATCTGACCTTCATTTCTGCTGTCCTTCAGAGGAGTTCCCCTCCCCTCAGCAGGCAGACCTTTCACTCTTGAAGGTCTGCCTGTGGTAAGGTGTGTGTGTGTGTCAGGGAGAGAGAAAGAGAGAGAGAGAGAAATCTCAGCTTCTTGCA
>JANHFT010000203.1:63467-79337 GCA_032467955.1 Pseudoxenodon macrops | reverse complement strand
ACGAAACTGTCGGGAAACTGATTCGCGAGTATATGTGTTATTTGTGATGTATGTCTAGTTTTGTGATATTGAATAAAAATTAAAAAAAAGAACTTGCAAGTGCTACTTTCTTCTCTTACGACTTTTCTTTTACTTTATGTAATAAAACTACTCTGATTTATCATAGGGCTGGTCTTCTTACTGATAGCCTTTGAGTCTATATAGAGATCTGGATGAAGCCTGATAATTGGCAATTCAGCATGTCTTCCTGGTTTTTGCATCTTAGTTAAAGACCCTATGCAAATATCTAAGGCACCACCAAAATAAATTATTTTAGCATCATGGAACTGCAAATGAAATGTAATATGCACCATGTTATTCCTACTTTATACATTGTAGAATCTCCAGGTATGCTTTCATTTTGATTTTATTCATTCAATCCAATCCACCTGAATTTCCTATCTCTCTATATCAAAAAACATGAACCTTTACAAGAGCCTGAAGATTGAAAAAAACATTTATTGATGTTGGGAATGTAAAGAAACAATAGGATTAGTGCTAATTCTGAAGAAAGATGTAGGTCACTCTTCCAGAATTACTTCCCATTCATGCAAAATAAATAGTTAAAATTTATATAAAAACCTGAACTGCTCAGATGATTGTTCCAACAAACAGTTTTTTAAATTGCTATTAGACAGAAGGATAGGAGATATAACTAGTGAAAGAGAACACATAAGAGAAGGAGCGATGTACAATGTAATCTATCTTTCCAGAATTAGTATCTACAGTGTTGACTTTGGAGAAGGAACACCGTGAGATAATCAAGTACATCACCCTTTGGGAATGGTTTTTATAAAGAAACACATTTAATGAACTACTGCCCAGAAATAATGCATTAGAAATTTCTCCATCAACTCAAAATAGAGTGCAATTGTTCTTTGTAAAAAAATGAATTCCAAGAATAGAATATAGCTGCTAGTAACAAACATGCAGAAAAACAGCATAAAATATAGAATTTATAAGGTAAGCTTATGGAAGACTAGCATTTACAATAACGGTTAATAAAAGTCAAGAACAAAAGTTAAACTATACTGGTTTATAATTGCAAAACAACAATAATTATACTTCAGCAGTTAAGGGAACCTAGAGAAAAATTATTACTGCTAACTTAAAAGTATGAGTCTTGTCAAAATCTATGCAAAAAGCATTTACTGAAGAAAAGGGAATATAGCCTTCATATTTAGTTTTAAACACAATCTTACAGTATAAGATTAGCATTTGCAATGATAAAAATACATATTCTTTTGAAAAAATTAAGGAATGAAAGAGCAAAATGAAACATTCAGATAGCTTAAAAATTGGCTTCATGAAGTACCTTAGGTTGAACATTCAATTTCATTTTTTAAGTACACCGTTTTGATCAGAGGTGGGTTCCTATTGGTTCTAACTGGTTCTATAGAACCGTTAGTAACTCAGCGATGATGTCATGGAGCCAGTTCCTTTGGTGTCTCCGTGGGCGGCGCCATTTTGAATTTTGCTTCTGTGCATGTGCAGAAGCTATTTTTTTATTGCTGCACATGCACGAGGCGCAACCCTGAACGAACCGGCAGGAAAACGATTTACAACCTACCCCTGGTTTTGATGTGTCATTTTACAGGTGTCCCTATAACTGGTATTACTAGAAATAGTATGTGGATTTATTTGGTTGGGGTTTTTTTTGCTGGATGTTTCCCTTCAATTTTCTGGGTGTTGCTTTTGGAAGTGGTTTGCCATTGCCTTTTTCCTAGGCCTGGGAAAGATGACTGCCCCAAGGTCAACCAGGTGGCTTTGTATCTAAGGCTGGACTAGAACTATCTCCCAAGTTTCTAACTTGGTACCTTAACCACTAGACCAGACTGGCTCTCATATGGAGCATTAGATTTATCTTTAAAAGATACATTTTCTTATGATTCTTTGCTTTGGATTGTCCACTTAGATCATCTTGTCATAATTTCAGCAAATGCAAAGACATAATTATGTGACATTATAGAGATTTGAGTCTTAAATTATAAAATTCAGTCAGACTGTTGTTTAAACAAAGGATTTTTTCAGGCTGATCCCTAAATATTCTTTTTTTTTTTGTTGCAGAACTCTGCTGCGCAGAGACTAAAGCAATATATACTGAAATCATAAAGCTTGTGCCAGAATAATTTGCAACCTATTATTTATTACTAAACTTGATATCTCTTATGATTTCTCATACTGAAAAGTGTAGTATATATAAACTCTTAAGTTGAAATGGGATACCATCATAGACATTATAGCTTTTTATTAATAATTGGGACTTCTGCCCTGCTTGGATGTGAGTTTTTGCAATATTTTCTACATTTTCATTCCACTTTTTGAAGTTATTCAGCTCGCAATCATTTGGGGTGAAAAAAAAGAGATAAACCCTACAAGGATCACAGTCTAAAAGGACAAGACACAGACGCAACAGGAAATGTCACAATAAGTGAGAAGGGTGTTGGAAGAAATATCCATCTGGGTTCAGCTCCAAGTGGGGAAGAAGACACTGGAAACATAGTGGCTGCTTGGAAAGATGGTTTAATGGTGAACAGCAGGACCACATGGTTTGAGGTCCTGAGGGAAAAGGGGAATCACATGTTTCAAGATGTTGAAGAAGGAGAAAAAGGGCCTTGCTGAGAGTCCCATGGTTTTTTATACACTCTGTTGGGCTCCACCCCAGACCTTCCTTTTCCTGTGTAAGAAATTCACTTTGATTGGCTTTCAGACTCCCATGGGGTCTTAGCTAACTTTGTAGGCTGTCTCTCAGGCTTGGTTGAGCCTTGCTGGGTGCCCAATTGCTTTGGACAATTCCTAATATGGTTGTCTGAAGGAGGTATATCTTTGTTATGTAGAATAGACTGGCCCAGGTCATTAACAAAGGGGGTTTCTGCTTCTGTGAGTTTCTACTTCTCTTTTAGAGGAAATATTCTGCCTTTTTATATATCCTAAAATATTTCATTCCTCTAGGAGGGGGATCCTTCAAGGGGATACAGATACTCCTTTACTTAAGACCACAATTCGGACTGGCATCTCAGTCTTTGAGCAAAGCACTCATTAAGTGAAATACTCGCACAACCCCTTCACTCAATGACTGCAATTCTGACTCTCCCAGTTGTGTAAGAGAGCGATTGTATGAGTTGTTAAGTGGAGTTTGGGGATGCCTCGGAATGATGGAAACACGGGTCATAGTGGCAGGCATAAATTCTTACAATTTAGCTTGAATTTTCCCCCCTGTTCACTATCAAGTCATGATTTCCAAGAGACATCTTAAACTCTGATATTAATCTCAGAAGATGAGTCTGAGTTTAAATATTTTAGGATTATTTTTCATTTATGTTAGCAGACTGAATGGAAATTTTTATATTTGTACTGGAACCATCTTGTCTAAGATTAATGGTATAGATAGTAATCAATTTCAATATTCCTAACATCATTTGACTTGATATTTATTTTTAATCATTAAGTGTAGATAGAAACATTGTGCCATAATAAACAGAGGTAAAGTAAAAGAATTTGGCACTGGGATAGAATTCTATACCCTTGGATAGAATTCTATGGCAAAGGGCAGGTATCTGCAAAATGGCAGGTACAGTGTCAGTGCATATACAAAGGGGAATTGCAACACTGCATCCACTAACAGATTTTGATGCTGGTGTGTTAACACTTAACTCATGCAAATTATTGCTAATGTTGAAACAACTGCCATTCTCACGCAAAATATCTTGAGCCAATTTTGTAAGATGAACTGCTGTTTAATAAATTTTCATCAACTATTTTTGAGTCCTTCTTAACGTAGTTCTAATTTGTTGAAACTGTAGTGCTAACAAATAAGGACCTTATTTTAAACACTGCATTTTTTTTTGTTAGCTGACAAACTTTTACTTGAATTATGATATATTGACCTTGTTCTAGGCTGTTTTGTGTAAGTAACATAGGGCTTGAATAGTTGTGTATAATTTTTTTTAAGAAAAAAAACCTTTGTGTGCTTTTAAGATTAAAGCATGGTAGCAATCAGGAGCTCATTGGAAATTAGGATAGGAAAGGCTGTTGTTGAAAGGGATATATTTAACACCTCTATATCAGCATTTTAAGTTAATCAGTCTGATCTCCTGGCAAACACGTTGACAAATTTTTGGCAAAGCTCTTGGCTTTGCTTATTTTGAAGGTCTGCTAATGATAAATTTAAATATAGATAGGTGAATATAGATTCTGAATTTACACAGCTTATTTTTCCAGTGAGTTTTGGAAATGAGTTTTAATTTAATTTTAATTAATTGTGTGAATTATAAAAAAGTACAAGTACATATTTTCTCTGCAAATTTAATCATGAAATGTTTTAAAGATACCTCTCTTGAACTAATGATAGTGTATAATAAAAATATAATTAGACAGCATTATTTTGATTTAATATGCCCATATGATGGATTTTGTTATACCTGGGTTTAATGACAGCTTGCAACTCATTACATTTATAAGATAACTTTGGAAAATAAGTTGACCCCTTCTTCTTTGGGGAAGCCCTTCAAATATTGAAACACTGTTTCATTATTTTGAGGGGCTGCCCCAAAGAAGAGGGGGTTTAATCTATTTTCCCAAGCACCAGAAAACAAGACAAGAAACAATGAATGGAAACTAATCAAGGAGGGAAACAACCTAGAATTACCAGTAAGGAGAAATTTCCTAACAGTGTTTCTAATTAAGTGATGGAATGGCTTGCCTTCAGAAGTTGTGGGTGCTCGATCACTGGAGGCTTTTAAGAAAAGACTGGACAGCCACTCATCTAGAATGGTATAGGGCAGTGGTGAAATCCAATTTTTTTTACTACCGGTTCTGTGGGCGTGGCTTGGTGGACAGGGTGTGGCTTGGTGGGTGTGGCTTGAAGGGCGTGGTAGGAGAAGGATACTGCAAAATCTCCATTCCTCCCCACTCCTGGCGGAAGGATACTGCAAAATCCCTATTCTTCCCCACTCCTGGGGGAAGGATATTGCAAAAACTCCATTCCCACCCAACTCTGGGGCCAGCCAGAGGTGGTATTTGCCCGTTTTCTGAACTACTCAAAGTTTCCGCTCCAGAACCTGTCAGAACCTGCTGGATTTCACCCCTAGTATAGGATCTACTAGTTGAGCAGGGATAAGATTGCACTAGAAGACTTCCAAGTTCCTTCCAACTCTGATATTATGTTATTCTGAGTCGTTTTCTTAAGTAACCAGACTTCCACCATTCAGACTATCCATGACATTTAATGTCTACCTTTTCCAAGATGAAACATTAGCTTGGTTTATTGCTTTACCATCTGCTGTACTAGGACGCAGATTTTTAAAGATACCGTATGCCACCTGATGGTGTCCTTGTAGCACAGATACTATAGAATCTGCTGTTCATATTTGATTATATTGCAGTGTTCACTGAGATTCAAGAACTTGCTTTCTTTACTCTCATACACCAAAATATCCTGGGCGTATTGATTCTTTTTACATGTAAACTCCCCACTGAAACCAGTCAGACTCCACTTCCTTGCATGTTGCTGAAATCTGCCATATACAGTAAATTACATGGCAACTGACTTCTCCTGAGAATGTTTTTTCAGACTTCAGCGATCAACTTTGGCTGTGGACGATGTTTAAAAATAGTGGCAAGATTTTACATCAGCATTTAGGTTATGCATAGCTCAATTTTAAGTCCTTTTAAGTTTAGTATTAATAATAGTATGCTACATACATGCATACATACATATTTACATACATGTATATTATGTCATACATACATAGAAAATAATCAAAATCAATGTGTGGTGCTGTAGTTAAATTGCTTTGTGTTTGTCCTTACTCTTGTTTTTATTCTTGTCCTTGATTGAAGTAAGGAACTTTTAAAATATTTCAAAACTTATTCTTCTTTGTTCCATAGCAGCAGATTTTTCCTCTATTTCAGGGACTGAAAAATGATATGGCATTATGAAAGTCTAGATGTATGCTGGCTAAAAAATGTACAGGCAAGGTTCTTTCTTATATTTAAAGATTGGCACCAAGAACAGAGTGGAAGGTGATGTGTGTAGACAAGTGGAACCGATTTTAAAAATTGGATAATAATTCTAGTAATGAGCATATTTGCTTATAAACTATATTCCTCCTATGGTGCTTACTCATATTTCCCAGAGCAGCTAGCTATTAAACTAATTTGAAAAAACAACAATATGCCAAAAGATAATGAATAACAAATAAATACAGCAAATAAACTGGAGACACTGGTTAAAATTTACCCATCCAGTGGAATGCTTAAACAAGGCGCTTTTATGATAAAACACAGAAAGAAAGAAAAAATGACAACTGTTTACAAGAATATATATTGAATGTGAAATTATTAATGTATTAGCTTGGAATGGGAATTATTTTTTTGGAGCCATTTTTAATCTATGAAAGATTTAGTTAATGTGTAACTCCATGTAGAATAATATTCTCTTTACTTATGATGAAACCCCTCAATGCTGGTTTTTCAGAAGATTCTTCCAGGTTAATACTGCAGTGTGCAAAATAATGAATTAAGAGATAAATATACCAGTATTCTATGAAATTAGTAGAAAATAAAAACTGGAACATCAATTGCATTCAATGTGTAGTCCTCAATGGACTACATCAACATGGAGGGAAGGAGGCAGTGGGGTACTGCAACGTTCTATCTTAGCCCTAGTACTCTTCAACATGTTCATAAATGATTCATATGAAGAGATAGAAGGCAAACTCATCAAATTTGAAGACAACAACAAGCTGGGGGAAATAACCAACACTTTAGAAGATAGGTTCAAGATCTAGAAGGATCTTGACAAACTTGAACATTGGATCCTATCCATCAAATACAATTCATTGGGGAGAAAAGTAATTTAGACAAGAAAAACCAAATACACAGGTTTAGAATAGATGGTACCTGACTCAACAGCAGTAAGTGTGAGAGGGATTTAGGAGCCCTAGTGGGCAATAATTTAAGTATGAGCCAACAGTGTGCTGCAATTGCCAAAAGGGTGCAATCTTAGGCTGCATCAACAGAAGGAAAGTATCAAGATCACTCAACGTGTTAGTACTTTTTATACTACATTGGTAAGACCACACTTGGATTACTGTATCCAGTTTTTATCACTACGATACAAAAAAAAGATGGAACTCTAGAAAGTTAAGAGAAGATCAACAGAGATGATTATGGGACTGGAAGCTAAAGTACTGTATATGTTTCAGGAACTGGAAATGTCTAATCTAATGAAGAGAAGGACTAGGGGTGACATGATAGCAATTTTCCAATATTTGAGGGGTGGTCATGGAGAGGAGGAGGGTTGGCCTATTCTCCAAAGTACCTGAGGGCAAGACAAGTAATAGATGAAAACTTAGCAAAAAAAGAAATCCAACCTAGAATTAAGGAGAAATTTCTTATCAGTGAGAACAATTAATCAGTGGTATGCCTCCAGAAGTTGTGAAAGTTCCATCACTAGATGTTTTTAAGAGGAGATTGGACAGCTATTTGTCCACAATGGTATAGAGCAGAGGTCAGCAACCCGCAGCTCTGGAGCCACATGTGGCTCTTTCATCCCTCTGCTGCAGCTCCCTGTCACCAGTCGGCTCCACAATTGATAGAGCTTTCAGTTATGACAGGTGGAGGAAAAAGGACACCGTGCTAGGAGGAGACTCTATGGTGGGGAACTGGACTTCTGGTCGGCTCCAGAATTGAACAGGGGGGCTTCTGATTAGGACCTTTGTGGCTCTTTGAGTGTTTAAGGTTGCTGACCCCTGATATAGCGTCTCCTGCTTGACGGGGTTGGACTAGAAGACTTCCAAGGTTCCTTCCAACTCTATTTTTCTCTATTCTGTAACTGGGTGGCTTTGTCAATTTCATATCATGTGCCCTAAAAATGATATCTCTCTCCATAATTTGCTTGTGGTTTATAAATGATGTATTAGAAACACATTAGTGTTCTTCTGGCTAATCTCGAGGAAATTAAAAAAAAACTTGTGTAGTCATATACTTAAATCACAGGAGGTTTTCCACCATTCAACATTGTTGGCAGATTTCCCTATTTATGTCATCTTATTTAAAACTGCGTTTTCCCCATCTTCCCTGAAATATAAAGACTGTATAAGCATTTTGTACATACACTCAATTTTGTCATCTGTCAGCCTGTCTCAACATCATCGTTTGGTAGCAAGAGTATCAGCCCCTATAGCAATAGAAGAAGCACAACAGATGGAGATGCAAAGTCCCTTGATGTTTGCATTTTCTCACCAAATCGCACCTTACAGAATACCTTCTTGCTGACTCAGATGTTGAGAAAACTGAATGTACCATATATTTTCAGACTATATCTTGGGTACTTTCTTTAACAAACAATTTGTAAGTTGCTTTTTGTGATATAAGGGTTCTCATGTGCTCAACAATTCTGTGCCTGAATGAACATAATTTATTTGCTCATATGTTTGTTAGTTTCTTATCTTTTCGCAAACTGTGTGTTATAAAAAAATATAGACAAATTAGTTTATGGTAAAACAAAACTATCCTACACTTCTTTTTTTTTTTACTCTTTTATGATGTCTCTTACATTTATACTTCGGAATTTCCTGCAAGTTCCAAAAATATATTTTCTGCTCTGCTGTTATTTAAAATGCTTATTGGTGAAGTCAAGAAGATTAAATTTGTTATCTTAATGGTTGAAGTAAAATGTTCAGGGGGCATCTATATGAAAAGATACTGCCTGCTTCATCCCTATTATCTGGCCCTTATATCTCCATCGCTAACCCTCCAAGACAGTCTTTGAAAGTGTATGATGGATAACCATAGACCAGGGGTCAGCAACCGTAAACACTCAAAGAGCCACAAAGGTCCTAACCAGAAGCCCCCCATTCAATTCTCGAGCAGACTGGAAGTCCGGTTCCCCCATCATAGACGGCTCCAAGCATGGCGTCCTTTTTCCTCTGCTGACTGGAAGTCGGTTCCACCACCATAGAGTCTCCTCCTAGCGCGGCATCCTTTTTCCTCTACCTGTCATAACTGAAAACCCTATCAATTGTGGAGCCAACCAGCGATAGGAAGCCACAGCAAAGGGATGAAAGAGCCACACGCGGCTCCAGAGCCACAGGTTGCTGATGCCTGCCATAGACCAAGGTTCTGTTTAGACCTCTTATATATGTGTCATCCTGTGCAAGGAAACAATTTCATAGGTCAACAGAAACACTTCCTTCCCTTTCTTGTTTCACCCACCTATTTGGGGTTCTATGGCAACAAGAAGAGCCTTCAACTACACTTATAGCTCCAACCATTGATGTTAAATTGTACCTTTAAATCATGCATGTTTGCCTTATTACACATATTGCATGCACTGAGTTGCAATCAGGGACAATAAGAGTGACATATGATTTTTATTACTTTGTTACTCAGAACTTCAAATCTTCATATGGGAAGTCTTGTATTAATGAAGCAATATTTAAAGAGCATAAAATACAATTAACTGAAACAAACCCTTTTTCTGTGCTGAGCATGACAAAATCAATTTAACCTTACTGGTTCTCATTAGCCTGAATTAAATTACATCTGAGAGCAAGTGTTTGACCTGTTCTGGATAATGTCATATTAATTGGTCTCTCCAGTTTAAGACAATAGTTTTCCATCAAAGACAGCTGGATCTTCTGAGCTTGTTGATCTCATAACTTATGTGAGGTCTCTGTAAATGGACTCCTATTTTCCTTGGCCAGAGCTGTATATTATAAGAGTTGTATATCAATATTGAGTGAAACTGGAATCAAAAATTGGTAAGACCAAACTTGAACTATTTCACATGTCCCAATCAATTATTCACTTCTCTGTGTCTCCTTTTTCTCTTTTTTCCTCTTCTCTCATATCCTTTGGCTGCCCTCACTACACTATCTTGCAATTGGCCTCTTCCAACATGAGTGGGAACTTTTAAAAAGTCTAATGCAGGGGTGTCCAAGAGTTGTGGACTCCCAAAATTTCCCAGCCACCCATGCTGGGAATTCTAGCAGTTGAAGTCCACAAGTCTTAGAGTTGCTAGATTTGGACAGCTCTGGTCTAATTGATGCCCAGAAGCATGGCGTGGAAGAATCATACCATAAAAGGTTGTGACCATTTACAGTACTTTACTCCCTCAATAGTTAGAATATTAAAAGTCCATGCTACTTCCAGTTCTTAAAAGCTTCAGTGTTGTCTGAAGAAATGCAACTTTTAGGGCAGTTGCACTTTACAAAATGGAGAGGATTGTCTGTTCTTAACTCAGCTGCAAGTGTTTTCCATTGCTTTTTATTTTATAATGAGACTTTAAATAAGCTCATACTTTGTCATCAGTGGAAACCTTTTAGAAGTGCCAAATAGGATAACAACCAGTAGCTAAGAGGAACTGTCCATGTCATACATTTTGCAGTATGACTAGATGAAAAAATTGATGTATTTGTCTCTTTGCTTTCCCTTAAAGAGTTTCTTTGTCTCCTGTGGTGGCGGCACCAGTGGTGGGTTTCTGACGGTTCAGACTGGTTCATCCGAACCGGTAGCAGGAATTTGTCTCTGCTCACCAAACTGGCAGCAATGGCCGGCCAGCCACCCCCCTCCAAACTGGTCCTCCGGCTCAAAATCCGTGTTTAGGCCTCAAATCATCTGAAAAACAACCCTCTGCGCATGCGCAAAACCTTCTACGCATACACAGAGGGTTTTAACCCAGAAGTGCCAAGGGCGCACATGCGAGCATAGCGCACATGCGCAAAATGGGCACTTCTGACACAAAGGTAAGAGGAACCCACCCCTGGGCTGCATATCATTTTCTTTTTCCAGCTTAACATTTTTGTTCAAGGTATGTATTGTTCACTAATAGAAGCCCAATGGATTAAGTCATGAAAAGATAAAATGCTTACTCATTTTAGATTCATGTTAAAATTTTACATGTTGCATTTTTCCTGACAGACAAGAAACGTAACTTGACTAGTTCTCATTAGTCTTTTGTTATCTATTTATTTAAAGTGTTTTCTCCTTTTCAGTCAGAAGTAGCTAATTGAAAACAATAGCTAAATTTAAAAACAAGTTATGACAATTGAGCCCAAAATGTATTTATAAGAAATTTGTTAAGTGAGTTTTGCCCCATTTTATGACCCTTTCTTGCCACATTTGTTTAAATGAATCATTGCAGTTGTTAAATTAATAACACGATTGTTAAATGACTCTGGCTTTCCCATTGACTTTGCTCATCAGAAGGTCACAAAAGGGAATCACATGATCCCGGGACACTGCAGCCATATTAAATGTGAGTTGCCAAGCATCTGAATTTTGATCACATGACCATGGGGATGTCGCAGTGGTCATAAGTGTGAAAACTGGTCACGTCACTTTTTTCAGTGCCATTGTAACTTTTACGGCCACTACAATAGTCTAGAACTATCGTAAAAGCAAAAAGTTAAAGGATGTTATCCCAAACCACCAAAAGTCTTAAGAAATTTTATTTTGCATTTGAAGGTGTTAAATACTGGAAATTGGTGACATATGCAGGGCAGGGATTCTCTCAGTATTGAGTCATCAGCTTAATTTGGAAGGAGAAAAGGCACATAAGAACTTTTCTAAGCCTTCTTTGGGATAGGCAGATTCATAATGAAATCAGCTCAGATGCATTTTGTCAGTCCCAAAAATCATATGGAGGCAGAGAAAAAACCTTTGAATATATTCTCCATTCCCCACTAATGTATATTTATTTTGTTCTACCATGAATTGAATTGGAATGGATTATATATCTAAAGCCAAAGAAAGTCGAGGGACAAAATCCTGACAATAATTTTAGATTCAGAAATGCTTCTGATTAAATTAAATAAATTTCATGGTATGTTCTAAAGAAGAATAGCTTGCTTTATCTGTCTATAGTAACGTATCAAATGAACAAGTTTGTTTTTACTACTGGTTTTAACTCATAATTGCAAGGTTAAAAGCTAAAAGACTTTAGCTACGTAGTTAATTTGTAGATGAACAAATCTGACTGGCTTAGCTAATACTAAGACAATGATCAAATTAAAAATGATCTTGATACATTAGAGAATGGGTTGAAAATTTAAAAAATGGAAGCAAATTCAATATTTTTCACGTAAATGACAGAGAACAAACAAAGCTATTGGTTGAAATTGCCTGGTTTGGACATATTAAAATATCTTAGAAAAGTACTTAACTACAAAATAACTCAGCAATGATGTGACTGTAAACAAAGCAAATTTTAAAGATTTTAGATAAGCATCAAATGAATTATAGCTTCAAAATTGTAGGGTGTTCACTTTATTTTGCTTTTCTGAGCACAATGAGCATTAAGTTCTAGATATCCTATTTTAATAAGGATTCAGACTTACTGGATAAATTTTAGAGAACAGCAATAGAGATAGATGGTCAAGAAATTAGAAAGCACTTGATATGAAAGAGATTAAAAATAACTGGAAATATTTAGTCTTAAAAAGATTGGGTGAGAATATTATAGCACTCTTCAGATGTAACGTAGAAAAAATGAAGACCTATTGTCCATCATTCCAGGACACAAACATTAATGAATGTAAGTGTTAGAGAAACAAATTGCTGATATGAATGTTAAGGGGTAAAAAAACTTCTTAATGGGAGCAACATTTCAAAAGGGACCAATTAACCAGGATGTAACAGTGACAGTGAGCAGGTGTATCCTAGGCAAATATCTAAATGGCTTCTTCCAGCTTTATGGTTTTCTTAGATTACTTCATCTTTTTATAGACGTATGATTTTCATCTCAAGCTTTTCTAGATATATTCCATATTAATGGATCTTTAATTTCCAAGTTTCATAAGTAGCTGATGACTTAAGAGCTTATGCTCTACTATATAGATTTTCTCCTATATATATTCTATACATGAATAGAATTCTTGATTACTTCTTTCCCAGTTCCATTTCCTGTGAGAGTTTCCTGGGTGATTGATTGTCCAGTAGCCTTCCCAGCTGCTAAATGAAAAAATAAAGTTGTCTAATTCTCTTAATACTGTTTTGATAAGAAAGACTTAGTCCATTTTGTCATTGTTTTCTGTCACAAAGTTAATATGCAAATTACAGTCTGTATTTGAATATTCTGTTTAGATTTGTTCTGTTTATATGTTTGTTCATGTTTGTACTAACTCTAGTATTTACAAATCTTTAATACTAGATTTTATAAAATGTTTTTTCTTTTTTCTTTATTTTAGGCATATACAATTAACAAATCAATATTTAATTTTAAAAAGTTTTTTTTAATTAAAAGCAAACTAAAAGTACAAACAAAGAAAGAAGAAAACCCACCTTATGTTTTGCTCTTATCAATAGTCACTAGTTTACCAATGATTCACTACTAAAATATAAACAATGCAAAATATTATTGTAAAATACCAGAAATTCTCTGTCATTGTGCTGCGTCCTTTGATTGTAAAAAAAAAAAAATCATTTTACAGTACAGATTGTTGTATTTCCAGCCATCATTCTATAACATCTAGATTATGATATCACATTTCCAGTTTCTCAGTGGATGTTCTAAAATATTTCTACCATGATTTCTTTTTTACTATTTTACCATTCATCTCAAGCAGGGAGTCAGACCTTTCAAATAATATTGTTACTGCATAAATGTACAATTAAAAAAAAGATAAAGGCTGGTAAGGATTTTATCTGTTAAATCTTAAAAATTGATGCCAATCATTCCCATAATACTAAACTAGATGTGCAAATGCTTAAAAGCAACTTTCTAGTGAAAGAACTCTAACTGTATACATGGAAATATCAGTTAGAAAGGATTTTTTGGTAGAATTTGTAGAAGTTAACTGAGTGCTATGCTTTTGCTTTTTGCTAAATCAGTAGTTCTTTGTTACATAATAGGAAATGATAGTGCTGCTATTCAGAATACAAGACCAGATGTGAAGGCTGAAAGACTACAGTATATTCTATTGAGATCTGTTATTATCTTGCAAACATAAGTGAAATTTCACCTCAAGTTGCATGCTGGTTAATATTGCATAACATGCAGTCTTAAGCACTAAAGTAGAAATTGATTCAGTAAAAGATGATTTTCCAAAAAGATTATCTCCTTCAATACACATCAGTTATGCACATGTTCTAACATGTAAATATCAATTCCTTGAGCTACATTTCATAAATGTATGAATGGAGATAAACCTGTTAAGCTAATGTGTAGTAATGACAATTGTATATTTAATGGTTCTATATACCTAGAGACAAACTCTGGCAAGTTAAATTAATGGCTTTTTAGATGATACACACTTAGAGGGGAGGGAAGCAGTATTTGAGATGGATTTGAAGACGAATGGTAGAAGAATATTGATGCATTTGATTTTTGGTATTGGAGAAGTCTCTTGAGAAGATTATGGCTAGCCAAGAGAACAAACAAAAAGATAATTTTAATTTACTTAAATTTGCAATGGAATATTAAAACAATAAAACAATTTAAGTACGTACAATGCTTAATCAATAGAAAGAAATAATACAACGTAAAAATAAAATAAAATAATTCTTGACCACAAGTCAAAAGGGACTTAGTGGATTCAAAAATTGTTTCCTTACAATGCATTGCTTTGTCCAATGAACGGTTAGAGGTGTGCTCTTTTCTCAAATGTTTTATATTTCTGGCAGGTGTATGTTTTGCCAAGCGTCAGGGCAGTGATCAGGTGCCCAGGTGGTTGGTTCTTTAGGACCCAGAGACAATGAGCACTTCAGTCAGTCAGTCAAATGAACCATTTGATGGGCTACACCCCACTCTGGGTTCTCCAGGTCCGTTGGCGAAACCAGATCTTAAGAGCTTTGTGGAAAAGTGTCAAGAGTGGAGGAGGCCAACCTTTATACCAACATGCAGCATTGCTCATAGAGAAAGTGCATAACTGTTTTTCTATGAAGATTCTCAATCTTCCAGGTCATGGTTGTCCCAAAGGTGCTTTTTCAAAGGACTACTGAACTTTTTGGGTTTGTTTGTTTTTTAAACATTTCACTTTTCATCCAAGAAACCTCTTCAGTTCTTCAGTTCAGATGCTTCTTGGATGAGAAGTGAAACATTTTCAAAGGAAAAAAAAACCCAAGAAAATCCAATTGCCTTTTGGAAAAACACCTATGGTGCAGAATTGTTCCTTCTCAAGTGGTAACTAAAGAAGTAATTAAAAGTATAACCTGCAGGATAAAATCTATTGATGTGGTTATTAAGAACCACCTGATCGTCCTTACTACTGTTTTTAATAATAATAAATGTGATCATTATTTACAGCTGATTGTTTGTAATTCTCCAACCTTGAAAGATTTTTGGTTTCACTAGAATTTCCATTCTACTGAACTCAGTACCATGGACACGCTTTTCCTTTGGGAAGCTCTTGCAGAGATGATTAACATATCACAAATTATGAAGAGAAATTGAGAAAAATCACCACAAACTAATTGGATAATCAATAAAATGCTGTCAGCACAATAGCATGAAATGAGTATTAGGTTAATCTACATGGCTTATTTATCTGAATGGCAGATTAATGTAAGGGATTTTTAAATATGCAAATTCCGTGCTAACTAATAAAGTGGTTTTTTTTTCAGTAAGAGGATAAACAACAGCAGATTAGTGTTCTTACAACACCTCTGTGGATTTGTAACTGCACAATAAACATGTGAGTGTATTTGTGTGTATAAAATCCCAGACAAGATAACTCCTTCTTGCTTAAAAGTCTGTGTTTACCAATTGTCCCCCATCTTCACCCAAATCTTCAACAAATCACTAGATATATGCCATGTTCCTTCTTGCTTCAAACGCTCCACTATCATCCCAGTGCTGAAGAAGCCCTCCATCAAGGAACTGAATGA
>JANHFT010000203.1:45324-63367 GCA_032467955.1 Pseudoxenodon macrops | reverse complement strand
CTCTCTCTCTCTCTCTCTCTCTCTCTCTCTCTCTCTCTCTCTCTCTCTCTCTCTCTCTCTCTCTCTCTCTCTCTTCACTAAAAGATACAAACATTTAGATATGGATGATTTCTGAACAGTCTTGTCATCTGGACATACTTTTAACACCATCAGCATGTCAGTATACATCCTTAATTTTAACTACTATTATCTATTTATAAGGATTTTATAATTACTAAAAGTACAAATCATTTTATAGTATTTATTAATAATAAACTTATAAACCTACCACAAGCGGTTCTGTCCTTTAAAGGTAGCATATAGACATTTGAACTAAATAAAATTAGCAGCAATAGCAGTAGCAATTGTTTTATATTATTTTACATTGTTTACTATTGTGTTGGTTACATCATTTAATTCATAATACACATACATCAGATTCTACTGTTAAGCAAATATTCATACAGAATGCAAATACTTGCCTAAAAATAAAATTCCAAAGGTTTGATAGGATAGAAGTAAAATGCAGATTGTTCTTTATTAAACGAACTAATTTTGTAAAATATGACAATACCAATACAGTTGCTGTTGGGAAAATTTCAAAACATATATAAAAAATAGAACAAGGGTGTTGATTAAAGAAATTAAAACTAACAACAAAACATTTGACACATACAAATATTGATATGTAGTCAATATTTATTCAGAAATGTACCTTCCTGTATTCAATGGAAATTATAGGCAGTATGAGCATATATATAATAAATTTCCTTCCTTCCTTCCTTCCTTCCTTCTTTCTCCCCATCCCCTCCTATCCCAATCTCATGATGCTGGGCAGTGCACAAGAACCTCAAAAACCAATCTCATTATACAATACTAAACATAGAACTATAAAAAACCTATATGATACATCATACTTTGTCTGTAGACAGCAAAAACATCAAAGGTCTATTTAAAGAAGGTTTTTAAGATGTTTTCTAAAAATTAAGTATAAAGGTCCAACATATCCCCAACGACTACTTGATCCATAGAATTGGGCCACAGGAAAGAAGGTTTGCCTTTGCGCCCAACACTTCCTCACTTTATATAGCTTTCTCTTGAGCTAATTGAATGGGTTGGCTCAATAAGGACAAGATAGTCCCTTATGTATTTCAATGCCACAATCTAATACTGCGTGAATGATTAGATTTATAGCTTTTCACAACCCATGTCATTCCATGAGTACATTTTTCTTTAACCAATCTTATAGCAGAGGTGGGTTACCACTGGTTCTATCTGGTTCTATAGAACCGTTAGTAACTCAGCGATGATGTCACAGAGCTGGTTCCTTCGGTATCTCTGTGGTGCCGCCATTTTGAATTTTGCTTCTGCATATGCACAGAAGCTACTTTTTGACTGCTGTGTGAGCGTGTGCATACTTTGCACACATGCACGAGGCGCGACCCTAAGCAAACCGGCAGCAAAACAATTTACAACCCATCCCTGCATTGTAGCTGTATGCATGTATGTATGTATATGTGTGTGTGTGTGTATGTATGTATGTGTATGTGTATAAATATATGTATGTATGTATATGTATATATTCAATTCGGTTTAAAAAGTTTATTTCTAAGAGAACATATTGTTTTAAAGGAATTGTGGGGAAAGCAGATGAGAAAGCTTTATGAATGTATCTTCTTGTGATAGCCTCATTTTATTCTTATGCTTTCATTTGTTTTTGCAATCATTCACCAGATTCTGCACTTAAGGTGTTTATTTTAGTATTATAATCAAGGGTGCTGTAATGCTGTCTTCATAAACTGTCTCAGCTTCAGAATCCAACTGTAATTAGCACAGAGTTATTCATGGTGCACACCACCAGACATTAATGTAACACCAATATAAATTCTACGCAATGATTCATAAGCTGGAGAAAGCTTGCAAATTCATCATGCTGTGATGTTTTTGCAATATGGATTGCACTTATCTTTTTATTCTCTACAGACAGTGCAAGTTATGTGCAACAGAATGGTGATCCATATCCTGTAGCATCTGTACAATACTATAAATTACGGAGTTCGCTGCTCACTAGAGGAAATGGAAAGTTACTTGTACCCAGCTCAGCGATTTGACATTTACAGGCAACTTGAAGAAACTAATGATGAATTTAAACTAGGAGGCTGAGGTTTGAGGTGTTTGGAGTTTGAGAAATCCAGAGGTTGGATGTGATCTAATTAAATACATGTCCCCACTTAAATAGGAACAGCAGTGCAACACCCTAGTCAACTATTCATAAATCTCACTCACATTCTATATGTGACATCAAACAAACTATTAAAGTCAGTTTCATTGTTTGCCAGCCTCAAGCTAAATACCTGGGATTATTGACCTAATATATCTTGAATAGATGTATACAATGTGCCATAAAGTAACATCCATCTAAAGGAATTTATTCTGCTTCTTGTGTTTCATGGTGTTTTGTGGTGTTAAGACTAGGATTGCAAGTATTTCTCAGGTATGCCTCTTGCGCCACCAGATAAAATTATCATAAAGATCACAGTTTACTTGCTAGCATTTACTTTGACTAAATAAGATAATAAAAATACTCTTCTTCCTAATAACTGAGTACTTCCAATGAGTTTAGAAAATAAAGCCTTGAACTGCTTTCCCTTTTGAAGCCATTGGAATTCTTTAATTGCTTTGACTCTATAGTTTGTCATGATGTCAATGACAAAACTTTTGACCACAGCAAATTTATGTTAAGCCTGAAATATGGAACAGCAGTTGTAAATCAGACCACAGATGGTTCTAATTGATCAAATTATTCTTGTGAATTTTAATGCTATTAATACCAAATCTGGAGAAAATTAGAGAGATGGCTTTGACGAGAAACACACACAGAAAGGGAGATACTGTAAATACACTTAAATTGCAGGCATTTGGGCTCTTGGTATACTGGAGCTTATGACACTGGTAGTTAATTTATTACATGAATGCCATTTTAGTCTAGTGGTTAAGGCACTTGTCTAGAAATTGAGAGACTGTGAGTTGCCTACCTTAGAATCTGATGGAGAACAGGAATCAAAATATAAAATATTTGCCTTGGTATAATATTAATTACCACATTTCTAATTCTAGTTGGATAGTTGAGAAGGCGGACTCAGTCTGGCTAAATTATTTTGTGATTTATTGGCTAAATCTCTAATATTACAAGTGGGATTTATCATAATCACATTATTGGGCAAAATAATGCTTGCTGTTGATTAAGGACTAATTTTTAATCAATTCCCTCTAAAAAGACAAGGTGTTTTTTTTTTACAGACAAATCCTGCCCAGCATCAAGTTTAGCAAGTTTCTAAAAAACAAAACTTTCCAATACAATCTGAATCTAAAATACTGTTAAAGAGATAATTCATAACAACAAAATTAAATGGGCTTCACTGAGTACATGTGAAATTCTGCAATAATGAAGTTTTTTCTATTTTTCTCTTTTTTTTTACATCTGTACATTTAGATTAAATTGTTTTTTTTAAAGGAATCTCTCAGAAAGCTTTCTCACATCCATAAATGCATTTGTGTCTTTAGAATTTTCAAAACGTTTCACTAAAATTTCTTTTTCTTGGATTTGACCAAGATCATTCAAAAAAAGTCTCTTCCATTTTCCTCCTATTATTTCAGTGGTAGAAGATGATAGTGATCCCAGTTAAACAGTCTAAGATGTGAGGAAGGTTCAACCTGATCAACGCAAACAACTAATTAGAAATAGAATTGCATCAAAACAGAAAATAATCTTTCTTCCCAGATCTGAAACATGTATATATAAACTACATGTAAACTAGACTTTAAACAATGCCATTACACAGACTTTCACTGTTTGAGGTAAAGCACATACTTATATATATAATATCTATTTCAGTTTTAGAAAAGTCAACATAGGGAAAACAAAAATTGGAAGAAAACATATATAACTAAATCTTCCCGAAGTTCAGTTTTCTTTGAGGTCTAAAATGGATCAGTCTTCTAATTTCCACTTCCTATAGTTGGCCAGGAAGAGAATATTAATGTACCACAAGAAAGACTCCTTCTCCATCATTTCCAGAAAGGACAGAAAAATGTAGCTAGTATAGAATAGTTTCCAGTCCCTAGTTATTTTCCTGGATAAAAATCAAAGGATTTTCCTAATATAATTGGGAATACTTCCTGTATGAATTGGAACAACACTGAAGATTTGATTGAAAATGTTGTGAGAAGATGAAAAAGCCCAACTTAGATTCTAGCTTTGTTAAGAAAGATCCTGTGTGGAATAATTCCCACTCCCTAAAAACTATCCCTAATTTTGGCAATATATGTTTATATTCCTAAGTGACAGTGGTGCGAATCGAATTTTTTTACTACCGGTTCTGTGGGCGTGCTTTGGTGGGTGTGGTGTGCCTTGGTGGGCATGGCAGGGGAAGGATACTGCAAAATCCCCATTCCTACCCCACCCCACCAACCTGCTTTCCAGCTCCGTTCTCCTGTGCAGGGCAACAAAAGAAGACCCAGCCAATCAGCTGGGACTTGGGAGGCAGCTAATAGATTGGGGGCGGGGTCAGCCAGAGGTGATATTTGCCGGTTCTCCGAACTACTAAACATTTCCGCTACCGGTTCTCCAGAACCAGTTAGAACCCGCTGAATACCACCTCTGCTAAGTAAGCTCTAGATATCAATAGAATCTAGATATTAATAGAAAACATGACAGGTAGTCCTCGACATATGATTACAATTAAGCCCAAAATTTATGTTACTAATTGAGACATCTGTTAAGTGAGTTTTGCTCCATTTCATAGCCTTGCTTACCACTGTTGTTAAGTGAATCACTGCAGTTGTTAAGGAAATCTAGCTTCCTCATGGACTTTACTTGTCAGAAGGTCAGAGAAGGTGGTCACATGATCCCGGGACACTGTAACCATCATAAATATGAATCAGTTTCCAGCTGTCTGAATTTCGATCATGTCACCATTGGGGATGCTGTAACGCTCGTCAGTGTGAAAAATGGTGATAAGCCACTTTTTTTTCAGTGATGTTGTAACTAATGTAATGTAAAGCTAATGTAACTAATATAGCTAAGGTTGTCACTAATTGAACTGTTGTAAGTCGAGGACTATCTGTATTTGTGTCACAAAAAATGTATGTATAGCAATTTTACCAGGATACTCGAACTAATTAGGGTCTGCCAATAGTGATTAATGATTCTTTCCTTTTTTTTATATTAGGATTAAAAAAAATACCCACTACTGTATATTAACTTACCAAATGTTTGCTGTTATGGTAGAGATGTCTTTGTTTTGCAGGGAACAATTGTAGAGAGATAAGAAGGTGAATATGTCTCTTTTTATGTGAAATTTTCGAGGGTATGACAGAATAAGCATGAGAATATGTGGTATCTGGCCTCACCCCACCAACCTCCCTATGTTAAAAGAGAACACTATTTCTATTCTTTAAGTTTCATGGATTTTTAAAGGGCATTATGAACATTAAACTTGCTGATAAGTCAACTGTAAACTGTTGATTTACAGTTTGGCCATTATGGATAAGAATCTTTATTTGTTGAGATTGGCAGGAAGTGTTCTATAACTATAAATGTAGGAAAATAAGATGTTCCATTTGTTCAAAGTGAAAACTTGTGAGGTCTTCTAATTGCTGTGGTTTCCGATTTCCCCCCAATAAAAATAGAACCAAAGACTGCTGGCCCAGATCAAACAGACTAGATGCATGGTTCTATCATTAGTTAGTTGCCCTCTGAGAGCACAATTTTTGTATTTTGTAGCGTATTTGATTTCAGGATGTACTGCTATATGAATTATTTTTCAGATATAATAGAGACATGCTTTTCTCCAAGTGTAAATATAAAACTTAAAGTTGTTAACATAAGCTCCTGAAAAAGTATCTGTACAGCTATTTAAAATATTGCAGCTATTTAAAATATTGCTCAGTTTTAGAAAAATCAAACTTAAAACATCAGAAAGGCAAATATCAAACAATATTTAACAGCAGATATTCATTAACAAAGAATCTCCTAAGAGGAATATTACAGTTATTTAGAATAATTCCTCATTCAAAGTTAGTGCAATTTTTTTTTTGTGATGAAAAAGAACTCTTAAAAAAAAGTGATAAAACAAGAAAGTAAAATTTAGAGGAACTTTTTAAAAAATGGGATTTACCTTAGAATTAAAAAAAACAAAAAACAAAACTGAACTATGGATACATTATTGGGGGCTGAAATTATTAACTTTGAAAGAAATCTTAGGATGCTGTTACACAGCTCAGTGAAAAAAATCAATACAATATAGCAATTACAAACTCTTCTTATTACAAATGGCCATGAAAGGAATTGAAAATATACTGTTTACTGACAGCCAAGCTGGTTGACCAAAATACTGACAAAAAAAATACAGTTAAACATATACATAAATATCGCTGCAGTTGGAAGCAAAAAAATAAATAATTACTAAATCAGTAAAATCACTAATATACAAATAGACAGTTAAATAAAGTATCATAAAGCACAAAATTATGTGGACAATGCAATATGCAAGATAAAATATTAAATTAAGATAAAACTGTAATAAAATCACCATAGTATGGCGCTATAGAATCACAATGTATAGATATTATAATTTGAGATCTAAGGAAGCTAACATCTAACTGCTTCTGGTGTGGCTGTGATGAGATAATCCCAGGTGCCTTGAAATCTCTATAGACCTTGAGCTTTGCTTTAGTTCTGATATGGCCTGATCATCTTTATTTAATCTTTCTTTTTTAATTGTTTTGTATTACCTTTTTATTATGCTGTAAGATTTCCAGAGTTTCTGTAACACAGTGAGATGAACAGCATATAAATATTAAATCAATCAATTCTGCATAAATGTTATAAGGTGCTAAAGGTTGGTGGTTTGCAACATGGCAATATATCTGCCTCCTTCTCCTTCTCCTTCTCCTCCTCCTCCTCTAATCCAGGTAGGGGGGAAAAGGAAGAAAGTCAGATGGTGCCTAAGCCTGATTTGGGATGTTTTCATTGTTCCTATCAACCATCTCTTCCCACTTATGACTGCATGACTGTAACTTTGTTGCTTGTATCCTTAATAAATTTATATTGATTGTTTCCAAGTATGATTTGATTGCTTATTTGTACCCTATGACTATCATTATGTGTTGTACTTTATGATTCTTGACAAATGTATCTTGTCTTTTTATGTGCAGTGAGCGCATATGCACCAAAGACAAATTCCTTATGTGTTCAAACACACTTGGCCAATAAAGTTATTCTATTCTATTCTATTCTATTCTATTCTATTCTATATATCTATCATTTCACAATATAATAATGTTTAAGGAAAATACAGTTACTGAATGAAACTCTGTGTTTTGTTTTAAATTTCTTGATGTGTGAGTCCGTATGAATAAAAAATGTTTCATTGCTTTACTCAGATTATTTTAAATAACACAATGTTTTGCTCTGTTTGGTACATTTTAATTCTTCTATGCGGATATCTTGTTTAGAAGCTTAATGACGTTACCCCCCAAAATTACTTTTAAAATATAGAGCATAGAAATGGGCACAAATGAGATATGAACAAAAATTCATTAATGTAAATTGCCAGTGTAGCTTAAAGATAGTGTCATTATATTTCTGTTCCTGTTGTTCCTTCTCTTTTTATTTATTCATGGTTTTTACCATCATGGACACAGAGATTTGGTATAGCTTCAAGAGATGAAATTTTCCTAGATTATTTTCAGTATTAAAAGGTAACTCAAAAAGTATTAGAAGAGCGGATGAAAATAAATAAATAAATAGGTTCCCAACTGAAAGGGTTTGTACCAGAGCCCCAAGATGATCAAGTGCAACTCCATTATCTTTTCTAAGTTTAATGTCATTATTCACGGTTGAAATTTTGTGGTGCAGTTGCAGTAATTAACATTCATTGATATTTAATTGATATTCTAGTCAAATTTCAATTTAAAGTTGGAAAACAATTAAAAATTGTTTATCTGTCCTTTTATCTGACACATTTATCTGTCCTTGCTGAAACAGACTTAACCCCTTGCAAAGGTATCTATTCGTACCCTCAATAATGTGCAATCTTTTAAGCATTAACTCAAAGCCCATATCAAATAGCTATATTGATTTTACAGACTGAAGCCATACTTGGATGACTTCAAGTTGCTATCAAACTCACCATTAGCATACTGTTTGTGACAGAGATCACCCAACTGTCTATAAAAGAGATTGTGCCCTCCATTCGTTCCAAAAAAATGACATGCTACAAAAGTGTCCTTGGCAATATATAAATGTACAAAATAAGCTGCAGTTTTCTTAATGAGCATAGAGAATGGTTTTTCCTACCGCTAAAACAAATGCAATTTAATGACATTAAAAACATCCAAATGTTTATCGTCTTGAAAGAATGCCTTGTAGATAGGAGTTATGGGGTAAAAGACATTGGGGAAAATATACCAATTCAGTCTTGCTATATAATACACCTTTTACATTACTAGATTGGCAGTAAAAAAAAAGTCAATATTTCATTTCTGTTCATTGAATGTTCTGCTTCATAATTTTATATTCTGGATGGTGGCAGTATGGCTTTTCAGGAGACAATTCTTCAACATAAATCTCCTCCTCCTCAGTGCTTTGTGTTTCTTAATAATAGTCTATATGCTCTAACACACAGGAAATCAAGCATGTAATTGACTAGTCTTCCATTTATATAAAACGTGGCACTTCATGGATCCTATTAGACAGTGCATTATGTACAATAGTTTAACATGGATGTCTCCAAAAATTTTTGAAAAGGAACTTGACTTGCAGCTAGGATTCTCCTGAAACCTTGTGAAATACGTTTTACATGCTACGTTAACATTGCATAAAGGGGAATGTTACAGAATTTCAAATAAATAATGGAGAACTTGGTAACAAGTATTTTTTTATAAAGTACAACCAACGCCTAAACTTGTGTTATAATTGTTTTCCATAATCATTATATGTAATTTATATTGCATTATATTATGTAAAATCTTTATTTTCTTTAATTTCAGATAAGGAATATTTAAATATTCTTTATCTAAAACAGCATACTGTAAATATTTTCATATATCCTTTATTTTATTTTTAAACACAAGCTCTCCCATTTTCATAATAAATCATTACTGGTTACAAAATCTAATTTATCAAATCTATATAATTTTTTTTTAATATTCTGTATTGTAATTTAAAAGAGAGGGATACCAGATGTCCTCTGTTTTCTAATTTCATTTCTGCATTGAAAGTACAATGGGGTCATAATGAATTTGAATTATGCTCTATCTCATTTTCATTGTTTTCGCAAAGAGAACAGTTTGTTTAACCAGTGCAAAATTCTCTTTGTGAATGTGATAGGAATGAAAACTAAGGAATTTATAATTATTCAGTAGAAAAATTGGCTTACAGAACATGGAGAACATTTGAGGCAGGATCACCAATAATCAATGGCAATAATCAGAAGTCTATATGAAATGCTTCTAAATGAACCCAGCATAAGATCAGTTCAGACACTTCAGTGTTTCTTCACATTGGAAAAGGGTATATAGAAGACATGTATAGAAAGGCATTCATATGTAGAACATTCTTTGCTTGAAGCGAAGGGAGCGATGCCTGAGCTTGGACCTAGATTGTGAGGACTCTACGAAGAGACATTTGGGGTGATAACTGGAATTGGACTGGATGTTGTTTTGTTAAAACACAATGGTATGTCAATCCAGTGAATGTGATCCTGCTTTGTCTGTTGACTACTGATGACTGAAAACCTTAATTACCATTACTGAAATCATACATGTGTCAGTTTCCTTATATTTAAAAATATTTCAAAATTAGATTTAGATTAGATTTAGATTAGCTTGTCAACGTTGTCAAGAACTGAAACTATTACAGGTAAATCCTTGACTTATGGTCACAACTGAGTCCAAAGTTTCTGTTGTTAAGCAAGAAATTTGTTAAGTGAATTTTGCCTCATTTTATTACCTTTCTTGCCACAGTTGTCAAGTTATAATGACTTAAGTGAACCTGCCTTCCCCATTGACTTTGCTTGTCAGAAGGTCAAGGGGGATCACATGCAATGGTGGGATTCAAAAACATTTACTACCAGTTCTGTGGGCGTGGCTTGGTGGGCAGTGGGAAAGATACTGCAAAATCTCCATTCCCTCCCCACTCCAGGGTAAGGTTACTGCATCAGATTGGACTCGGGAGGCAGAGAATAGATGGGGGCAGGGGCAGTCAGAGGTGGTATTTACCGGTTCTCTGAACTACTCAAAATTTCCGCTACCAGTTCTCCAGAACTGTTCAGAACCTGCTGAAACCCACCTCTGATTACATGATTCCAGGTCACTGTAACTGTCATAAATACGAGCCAATTGCCAAGCATTAGAATTTTGATCATGTGACCACAAGAATGCTACAACTGTTGTAAGTGTGAAAAATGGTCATTAGTCACTTTTTTCAGTGCCTTTGCAACTTTGAATGGTCACTAAATGAACTGTTGTAAGTCAACGGCTGCCTGTCTTCTCTACATTGTCATACTCCGAAGTAACTTTTAAAAACAACTTGTCTAAAGAATTAAGTAATATTTAAAAATATAGTTCTAGATCTAAAATATGCTTGATCTATTAAAAACTATATAAAACATTTATGAAAAACTATTAAAAAAACTAACTCAAAGATGAAGACATTTGTTTAAACTCTACTGAGCTGTTTTACTCTCTTCCACTTGTCTGATTCAGACATAACTAAAAAGTACAGTTTTGGAGTCACCTCTGATGAAGCTAAAGGTGTAAGACACCCAAATTAGGGAAATATAGTTAACAAAGAGGTGAGAATATATATAAATAAAGATGTTTAATATAAATCCAAAATTAATGTAAGTAGATGAAAAAGTTCTTGATCATTGTCCAAAATTACTATAAAACTTCTGAAGTCAAGAATAGTACTTATGGGTAGCTGATAACCAATCTATTTCTAAATTGTTCACATCGAAGTACAGTATTTTAATAACATATTTCAATATTAGATTAGATTGATGCAATCCAGGTTGCATTTTCAAAGTCTCCTTGCAACAAAGACTATTCATTTTAAATTTGGAAACATATTATTGTATAATAGGTTGTATATTATATATGTATAGAGAGTTTCTTCAAAAATCTTTGTCATCAAAAAATATCTTACACAATACTATTAGCTTTTTCTGGATATTTTTTAGCTGTCCCCATCTCTTTGTTTTCAAGACTTGAATTACATTTATTAATAAAAAAACAGAGTAACAATAGGTAAGAAAATAAGCATTTCTAAATTGCATTGCTAGGCATAAAATGATATTTTTATTGTAAGGTTGTTCAAACTGTTTTGAAATAAACGTGTTGGAGCTCATGCACACACAACACTTTGTGTAATTTATTAAAACAATTCCTCTGTTTTTAGACTTCCACATCAATCTGAAAAAAGGTATGGCTGCTTAAAGTGAATTAAAATTTACTCAGTTTTTAAAGCAGCTGCTCTGTCTTTTGGCTTGGGTTGATGTTTGAAAAAGGGGGAAAAATCTTCAATGAATACAGAGAAGTGCTACACTCCTATGAGATTCAAAAAAAGGTTTCTCAAATCATTTTCAAGCTGTACACCACATATATGTACATACACATATATCGATAATAGGTAGAGCAAAAGACAGATCACAGAGCTTTGTTTTGGATCTTAGTTATTAATTTTGATTTCACCCAGGGGATGAAGTAACCACAGCTTCTGATTAATGAGAAATAAAGATTAGTAATTTTCTGAATAAAAGATAATCTAATAAAAGGGGAATTAATTAATTTCCTTTCCCCCATTTTTGTTAGATTAAATGTTTGATTAAATCCTTCAAAGAGGATAAATTTTACACATAATTATAAAGATGAAACTAGTGTCATGGCATTAAATACCATTATTTAAATTCATTTTCTTGTTCTTTTTTTTTACTTAGGTTTTTTTTTTCTGACTGAGCCAGAAGAATATTTGCAATATACATTGTATCATAATTTATTAGATTTTGGAAGAAAGGCTTCTATTTATAAATTTAGCATTTAATTGAAAATTGCTTGAGGAGGTTTAGAAAAGGATATCGAAAAGTTTTAATTTGTTGGTGTATCTCTGTCATGAGAAAAGTTGCCATATTTGAAATTCTTTGGCTTAGGATAAGGTAAGTAAGCTTGGGGTATAATAGAATTGTAATGACTGAATCCCATGAGCTTCAGAAAAGATGAAGAAAGTATACGTAGTCAAAAGTATAGAATTTGTTTCTGGGTCAGACCTCAGTCTACGTGAACTATTTTTTTAAAAAGATTGGAGAAATTAATGGAGCTATCGGTTGCTATCTGTCACAGCTGAATAGTCCTGTGTTATTTTCAGGATCAATTCTGATTGTTCTTCTGACTTTGAGAATACCCATGCATTTATAAGCACAGTACAGATATACTCCCAACATGGCTGATTCAGCAGAGTTCGCTTTATCTTCTACTTTCAAGGTTCCTTGTGTTATAAAACCTATTTTGACATACGGCGATGAAAAAGCGTAGGTATCCATAGTGTAAGACTGGTTTTTGTTTTTTATATTTCCAACTTCTTGTTTTGCCTATTCCCCTGTAAATTTTCCCAGCCATGTTTTACAAAACCCTCATTGCATTTAAGTTAAACTAAACATAAATGCAATGTAGGAGTATGAAGAGCCATTCCCATGCTTTTGATGATATTCCCAGCTTTCATTTCTGTATAACAAAGTTAGCAAAGTATACTCTTACACACAGCCATTTTCGCCTCTTTCAAAAAACATTTGCTCCTCACAGTTTTTTGTGTAAGCATTTGGGTATCATAATGCTTTCTCCAGCCACTTACATCTTTATTAAACATTCTATCAAGATGCACAATTCCCTTTACTAGCTCAAGTTTTGCACCATAATGTGTACTTATTCACTCCAGTTCCCTGTCAAGCACAGCAATCATAATCTTTTATACATTAATATTCATATCCATTTTCATTGTTGCACTACGGATCATCTGGATTCTCAGCCAGCAACATGGCATTGTCTGCATGCAAAATATGTGCATTTTTATATCCTCAACTAGCAAATGTTCACTATGAAGATTCCATATACATTTATTAATAAATGCATTAAACAACCAAATATCTCTACAGATATCACAGTTCTTGTTTTTGAGCAAAACAAAAAGTGTAATGCAGCACTTTGGCTTAAATTCTAAGGCTGGCAGCCATATGCTCATAGGAAAAGGCTTGACTATTTCAAAAAAGATACTTGCTAGATTTCTGGTGCCACTCATTTCAAAATACTTCTTGGAATCAAATCTAAACTGTTGCAAGATTGTATCAGTGATACCAGTCTGTCAAAAATATTTGGAATGATGTAGTTATTCAGTGAAGTGACTACACTTGAGAATTTTCTAATGAAGAAATTGCTTTCTGATAATATTTTCTACTAATTCTGGAATGAAACACTGTTCAAGTTTGCATGCTGGATAATCATGATTACTTGTATTTATGATTTCTTGTATGTACGGTTGAATAAATGGTCTAATTTCACATTTTTCAGATCCATGATATGCTAAGCATGTATTCAAATTAGGATAAATCTCTGTGTGTCATATATTATGCTACATCAATACTGTTACAGTAGTTCTTGGTTAGTGACTGCAGTGATTTCCACCAAAAGAGTACCATGTGACAGAGAGAGAGAGAGAGAGAGAGAGAGAGAATAAGAGGCAGATACTATAAAAGTCACATGTTGCTGTCATCTCTTTCAGACAAAATTCACTCTCATAGTACAGGTACTTATACAGTACCTGACCCATTTTCTTCCTCCTTTGCCTCCTTGTAGGGCAAAGAAATGGTTTAAACAAGCTCTCTCTTCCTGAACTGCTTTTCTTCACAGCACAATCCTAAAAAGTGTTAATTGCAAATTAACACATTCAACTCTGTGACTTTAATTAGTTGATTAGGACCTCTCTGATAGTTTACAGTTGCTGCCTAAACCTGACTAGATATTAATTTGACTATCTGGTCAATGAAGCCTTTTGTTGTCATAAATTCATGCATTAGTCAGAAAATGGATTTAATTACTCTTTGTTACTGTCCATATTTGCATATTCAAGGCAGTTGCTAAATGAAGACTACCTGTACATATTTTTATTATATATGATCAAATATTGCAAAAAGAAGTAAACAAGAATATCTTAGAGGGTCATAAGATAATAAAAAAGTAAAGGTTCCCCTCGCACGTATGTGCTAGTTGTTCCCAACTCTAAGGGGCGGTGCTCATCTCCATTTCAAAGCCGAAGAGCCAGTGCTGTCGAAAGAGGTCTCCATGGTCATGTGGCCGGCATGACTAAATGCTAAAGGCACATGGAAAGCTATTACCTTCCCACCAAAGATGGTCCCTATTTTTCTACTTGCATTTTTACATGCATTCGAATTGCTAGGTTGGCAGAAGCTGGGACAAGTAATGGAGGTTAACTCCATTACGCAGCACTAGGGATTCGAACCGCCAAATTGCTGACCTTTCTGATCAACAAGCTAGCATCTTAGCCACTGAGCCTCCACGTCCCCTATAATAAGATAAGATAAGATAATAAGATAATATATTAATAAGATAATAAGATAATACCACCTCATAAAAGATTATCATGCAGCTTAAAATGCTGTATGAGAACCAGAAATACCAATGACATCAGAGGAAGTGCCAAGAAAATCAAGTTGGTGCTTAAAGCATCACAATTGAAGTCTTGCCCATTTTGTTTTTTTGACCTATTCATTCAAAGAGATGGAGTTTCAGCTGCGCTACTATGATTGCCATCTTGATTTTTATAATGTCCCTAGTTCAAGTTTACCTTCAGCTATGGAAGGTCACTGGATAACGCTGGGCCAATTATGCTTTCTCGATCTAGTCTGTTTCCTAGGGATTGTAAGAAGGACATTGAAGAAGGGGACACTGCCTGAGCTCTTGGATAAAAGATGGCCTGGGATAAATCTAATAAATAAATTCTGAAAAATCAATTTTGCTTTCTGTCAATTAAGCTTCATCTATCATAATGAATATTCTTTATTATTCTACACCAGGGGTCGGTAACCTTAAACACTCAAAGAGCCAAAAAGGTACTAACCAGAAGCCCCTGTTCAATTCTGGAGCTGGCCAGAAGTCTGGTTCCCCCACCATAGAGATCTCCATTTAGTGCAGCATAATCTTTTCTCTACCTGCCCTAACCAAAAGCCCTGTCAATTGTGAAACCAACTGGTGACAAGGAGCTGCACCAGAGGGATAAAAGAGCCACATGCGGCTCCAGAGCCACGGGTTGCTGACCCCTGTTCTAGACAGAGGCAAGTTATTCTAGATTCTTTTAATGAATTATTTGGGCAGTCTTTCTCAACTTATCTTGCTTTCAATAGCTACTTGGATCTTTCCTAAGCCATTGACTGTGCTAGCTAAATTGGTTGGGACATAGTCCAAATCTGAAGCACAGCAAGTTGGGGAAAACACTAGAAACTTAGATGAATTGTTATATTTATTCTGAAAATCAAATGATGCTTCATCCATTAAGATGAACAACAGAATAACTTTCTTGGCTTTAGATAGTAAGCTTCATTTTTCAAGAATGTAATAAGCAATTAGAGTGGTTTTTTGAAGACTTGGGATAACATAGGAAAAGCATATTATTTGTACTGTTGACATTTTAAAGCTTTTCTGTATTATACTACATTATAAATAACTTCATTTTCTCTATCTTTTCATGTCCTTTATGGATTTCTATCAAAATGGCATTTAAGATATGTCTCTGAAGCCTTAAATGTACAGTCCAATAAATTAATGCAGTGATAATGTTATTTGGGTAATGCCTGTGGGGATAGGTGTTTTACAAAAACATGTGTTAGCTGTGAAAGATCAGGTCTACACATGGAGGTCTAATTAAACAGATTTATTGCGAAACAGCCTATCCACAGGAATCTTCTCAACTAACAGTTAGCACCTGCTTGAAGTTATATAAGGGTCCATGGAATTCAAGCAGGCGATGTGCGGATGTTGGATTTAGTCCGCTTGTGGCTATGTAGAGATTCTAAGCTGGTCCCTCTTTTAACTCAATCTTATGCTCTGCCTATTCATCTGTCAGTATGTCAGTCAATACAATCGTTCAATATTTGTTAGCCTTAGACAATTTAAGAATTTGCAGAATATGTAATATCCTCCACTATTGTTGCTAATATAATATCAAATTCTAAGAACATGCTTGCTTGTTCACTCTTATACACATACATAGAGACCTGAACATCTAAAAGCAAACTCAGAATACATTTTTAAAATTTCTCAATAAACAGTGCAGGGGAAATTTATTAGGAATGAGATTTGCTATTTCTCTATGATAAGTTTTGCTGGGAGAAAAATACAGACACAGAGCAAATATGTTTTGTTATATAACAATACAATTGTGTTCCTTTTCAAGAACATTATGAAAGAGAATAACCTTTTATTTTCAGACCTTGCACATTTTGCTTTTAAGATGTAAGTATGAATCAAGCACTTATGTTGTATCTGAAAAGTTTCCTATTAATAATGATTGTGTATTAGAATCACGTGTTTGTGAGATGGCCAGCTATATAAAAATATGCTAAATAATAAATAAATATTAAGAAGGCTTTCACTATGGAAATACTGGCTGCAGCCATTACTGTAACTAAAGAAATCAGAATATTTTTAGGTGTTCATGTCCCTTAACTCTTCCATGTAGTATTTTATGTCATAGTGGATGATATCTTCAGATTTGTGGAAGGGATAATTGTACACTTTCCTCACCCAGCTTTGAGAAAAAATTATCACAAATCCTCACAATCCTCAAACTGAGTTGCATACAGTAACCTGTAAAATTATATTTAACCTTTAACAGCTGATCTTAATTGAAAGTGATTAGTGTCCAAAATGCAAACATCAGCATATGCTCCAGTTAAATTTTAAAATTGCTTTATTCTTGGAGAGCCCTGTTTTAGTTTATGTCCCTTGGCTGAAAGCAATCAGATTGAAAGTTCATTATTGTCATGGATAAACATGACACCAGCTGTCCTTTAGTCCCACTGATAGTCATTTCCCCATTTTTTTTGTTTTTTCAACTTTTGAGAAATTGTAAAGAAGGGATTTGTCTTGGCAGCATTTGTAGGGTAATCTTGTTCAGAGATCTAAATATATTGAAATAAATATGCATCTGAGTCTTTAGCATAAATAATTGTAGCAGAATAAAATAAGCTGGTTGTTTTTTTCTATTTTATTAACATTATGCTTTAAGCAAAAGTTTTTTTTTTTAACATACATGTTGACAATAAAAATTGGACAATAAAACAACCAGGGAGTAATTTTTCAGCACTTTCTAAATGGGATTAAAATCTACATATGTTTGTTCCGCTTATTTCTCCTCTTTCAGTCCCAAAAGCTAAAGGCACTTTTCATATACTTTCATATTCATATAAAGAGCACTTTAAATGTGGGAAGTGGTATATAAGTCTAAGTGCCAATTAGACCAATTTGCAGTCATCAAGAGTTTGTTTCCTAAATTCTGTTCTGTTGAATGACCTCATGTTTAGATTTTTCTAAAGTATATTTTCTTGTTTTTATTTGACTTAACATTTGTGAGCATTGAGCTGACTAAATATATTAAAATATTAGAAATATAGAAAACCATAGCTAAAGCAAAAGATTCCCCTTTCTCCAAAATTAAACTATGGAAAAAAACCTTTGGAAAAGAGAATTCAGGAAAGCTTTTAAAAAGAGAAAAAAATATCAGTATGGCTCTGTTACTAGAGTCATTTATGTATGCTTTCTTTGATTGAGCTTTATGTAGTAAATAAATTTCAAGAAAAAATGGAATGCCATTTTACTGCTCCATATGCCAATTTTGGTACTTTTTAAAATGGCTGGTAGTTAAATGTTTTCCTTCACTTATTGCATGCTTCTCTGCATTAGTATTCCTCTGCTTAAATTTTAAGGCATAATATTT
>JANHFT010000203.1:33017-45224 GCA_032467955.1 Pseudoxenodon macrops | reverse complement strand
TTTTTTTGTTTTTTCAACTTTTGAGAAATTGTAAAGAAGGGATTTGTCTTGGCAGCATTTGTAGGGTAATCTTGTTCTGAGATCTAAATATATTGAAATAAATATGCATCTGAGTCTTTAGCATAAATAATTGTAGCAGAATAAAATAAGTTGGTTGTTTTTTTCTATTTTATTAACATTATGCTTTAAGCAAAAGTGTTTTTTTAAACATACATGTTGACAATAAAAATTACTGTGGCTTCTTCTAGCAAGGAATTATTGTTGCTGTTGTTTTAGATTTGCAGGCTGTCGACCTCCAGAATTATTCTAGATTAGTGGTCCTAACCTTTCCAACTTGGTGGACTGGTGGGGGGCGGGGCGGAGAGGGGATAGTTCTGTGCAAGCGGCAGGTGCATTTGTGCAAGCAGGGGGCACACATGCCCGCTGCTTGAATAAATTGAGCTTTGCATGCAAATGTGTGCGTGCACTGTGCATGCTCACCCACCACTTGCAAGGTTCAGTTCCTAACGGTGCGTGGCTCTAGAGCAGGGGTGTGAAACTCACAGCATCACAGCAGCGTCACGTGATGTATCAGGACTTTTTCCCTTTCACTAAATTGGGCGTGGGCGTGGCCAACGCGTGATGCATCTGGGCCACGGGCCGCAAGTTTGACAGGCCTGCTCTAGCGGGACCCGTGCTCTAGAGATTTTTCACTTAAAAAATAGTAAACAATAAAAATAATGTTTTTTTTCTAAAATTTGGTTACTTTTCAGAGTACGAATGTTCTTATTAAAAAAAACCTTCTGGCTATTTTTTACAACAATCTCCACATAAATATTGTTGTGAGTAATGGTGGTAGAGTGGTTAGAACATAGTATTTCAGGCAAATTCTGCCGATTGCCAGCAGTTCGATCCTGGCTCAAAGTTGACTCAGCCTTCCATCCTTCCGAGATCAGTGAAATCAGGACCGCACTGTAAAGTGGTATATAAGTGTAAGTGCTAAGTGCTATTACTATTATATCAGTTCAGTTATTCTCTGTAAGATGTCTAATGGCATTACAGTTGTTCAAATTAAATTATTTTTGTAAACAATTTTCTTCACTATCAGGGAGAACAATGCATAAAAGGGTAGTATTTCCATGGGTTTCTGCCTGCCTCCTTTTATTTATAAAATGATCACTGTATTTATCCCGAGTTTTGCACCCATTTGTGTACTTTGTTGCCCACTGAGATTTCTCTACTATTCCCTTCTCTATAGGCATCTTTGAACCTCTTTCAAATTTATTTCTCCATATCTAGATAACAGATGCCATTTTGTTTCCTAGCAGGGGTTTCCTCAGTGATAGTTACTAGCTTCAAGAGATATATGGCAAAGCTGACGGAATCATTAGTTTTGAATTCATTTTTTTGATGAAAGCAGGGACATATGAACACCTCTGGATGATGTATTTGTTTACTATTTAAAAGTTGTACTTCTTGATATAAAATACTTTAATCATTTAATTAAATTAAAATATTTTCTTGTACAGTAGTGAAAGCAAAATAAAGAATTGATTCAGGTTCAAATTATAATCATCTGTAAATTATGGAAACAGTCTTTCCCTGGTTTATTCGTTATACTTTCAACATACATCTTAATTTTTTTTCTTTCTCAATTAGTTTTGGAATTTCTACTCATATTTCTGGGTGGAGATTAAAAAAAAGAAAAGAAAAATTGAGATATTTGGTTTTCTGATTCTAAATATACAGTAACCATATTTAAGAAAAACTGTAGAACAACATATTCACAGTTTCTGGGGTGTTTGCCTGGAATCGTCTACATTAGTTTATCAGCTATATACAAAAACCATCACCAAGTTAGAAGCAATGAACAAAAGGTGTATAGTAAATTGATACTGGTTTTCTGTGCTAAAAGAAATGGGCTGCTATTTTCTTGTTGAATTTGTTGATTCTCTTCTGAAATGATCTTGGACATTTGGTTAATTATTTTTCTACTCAAATGAGCAGTGATTTTGGAAAATAATTTAGTTTATTATTATTGTTTTATTTTTAGTGCGGCATTTGGAGATGACAACTAAAAGGAAAATTATTGGCCGCCTGGTGCCATGCCGATGTTTTCGAGGGGAAGAAGAAATCATCTCAGTGCTTGATTACTCCCACTGCAGCCTTCAGCAAGTGCCAAAGGAGGTTTTTAACTTTGAACGGACATTAGAGGAGCTTTATCTGGATGCCAATCAAATTGAAGAACTTCCTAAGGTAAATGCTTTCTTTCTATAATATGTAAATGCAGCTGTCTAGCTAAGTGAACTTTTGAAGCATACTCTATGAAAGGAACATTCGGCATAGGCAAAATTCATTGTGGCAGCTAATAACACCCGTTTTCTAGTCTTTAGAAAAGATGCTTCTGTTGGCTTTGCTTGCAGATATAAAAAGATTACATAATAAGATAAAACTGGATTTTGTGCCTGCAAGTGCATCGATTCAAAATTCTCCATTAATTCATAATACTGAGACTTCCCCAGAAGAATAGAGATATTGCAAAGGCCCAAAACCATTTTTTTTTTAGTGGGGAAATTTGGAAGTTTTTCAGCCCTTATCTACTGGTTCCAGGAATGTGCTGGGTAGTTTTGAAAACAAAGATTACGACATGCCAGCGTCCCTTTTAGTTTTTTAATTAAAAGATTCTAAATAATGGAATAAAATTGGGGAGGATCATAAATAGATTTAGGGCCTTTAGTGTGCCAGGGACCATTTCTAGGTGGTATTCGTGATTAAGGGATATAATATTTTGTTGACTGTTATGTATTTTAAATTTTGTATTGTTGCAGTTGTTTTTATTTCATTTTAATTTTGGCCGCTTCCCAGAGTCACTTTGTTGAGATAGATGGCTATCCAAATTGATTGAATGAATGATATAAAGAAAGAAAGAAAGAAAATATGACTGAAAGCTTTTAACTCATAAATAAAAAAAGTAAACAGTATCAGCAGATACATGTATATACAGGTATTTTGTGTAATGCAGATTTATTTCATTACTTACAAGACATTTGCTATTTACCATTTGTATTATTAATTATCCGTTCATGAAATATTCTTTATCACAGAATGTGCAGCTTAGATTATACATATTCAAAATAGTGCATATTTACTTCCTATAAAATTTTACAGATTTTGATATGTCTTACTCTCATGTAAATAAGACTATCAGTATAACTCATTACCTTAATTATTAATTCCCATTAATTTCAAGGATAAAATTAAACTTGTGCTCAAAACTCTCCTATTATTCTGTAGAACTTAAATTTGTTTAACTTAATAGTATTAGAAATATCCATCCAAGACTAAAGTGACGCTTTGCTTAGCTCTTTTCCTATCCTTATAGCCCAGTTCAGATGCTTGCTGCAATGACGTTTTCACTCCATTGAACAACTGGAACAATTTAATTATATTCTCCGGGGGTTGATAGAAAAGTGATATACATAACCAAGTCATTTCCTAGCTATACCTATCTGTTTACAGAGAAGCCTCTGAATACCAAATCATAATTTTCTGTCTCATAAAAGTGTGATGGAGGTCAGTTTCTGATGTATGATTCAGGTATATTTTCTGTTTTTAACATTGTGCGTTGTGCAGTGTGCATTGCTAGGTAGCTATATACGGAATTAAGATGCTATTTAAAAACATTTTTTGGCTTTACAAAAAATAGCATAAAACATTGTATATTCAAAAAATTTAGATTATATCTTAAAACTAGTGGTACATCATTTTTAATATTTATTCTTATACTTTTGACATTGTCACTAAAGTGAGCATTCTCCTCCACCATCTTCCTGTATTGCTGTTGCTGAATATAGATAACTGCTTAATTTAGCTAAGAAACTGGGCTAACTTCCATACCTTGCAATATACAGTCTTGGTGTCCACGCCTGGCATTGTTCACTCTTCCCTTCTGGATCCACTGTTCTCTTCTCCACAATAAGGCAACATAACAGCATTTAGGAGACATTTCTAATTATAGGTGTATCATTTTGATATCGAATGGCTAAGTTCACATGAATGTTTTTGTTCAGTATGAAGGCATATTTATTTATTCATTCATTCATTCATTTATTTATTTTGTCAAGCACGTATTAGATAATTTATATAAGTATAAACATAATTTGAATACATGAAATGAATACAAATAAAAGGACAGGGAGCGTAGGCATGGTGGTGCGCTTATGCATGCCCCTTACAGACCTCTTAGGAATAGGGTGAGGTCCACAGTAGATAGTCTAAGGTTAAAATTTTGAGGATTTGGGGATGAAAACACGGAGTCAGGTAGTGCATGTCAGGCATTGTTCATTCTGTTGCTGAAGTCATATTTTCTACAATCGAGTTTGGAGCGGTTCACTTTAAGTTTGTATCTATTGTGTGCTCTTGTATTGCTGTGGTTGAAACTGAAGTAGTCATTGACTGGTAGGACATTGTAGCAGATAATTTTAGGAACTAAACTTAGGTCATACTGAAGGCGGCAAAGTTCTAAGTTGTCTAAGCCCAGAATGTCAAGTCTGGTAGCATAAGGTATTCTGTTGAGAGCAGAGGAATGGAGGACTCTTCTTGTGAAATATCTCTGGACATGCTCAATTGTATTAATGTACGATATGCAGTGCGGGTTCCAGACAGGTGAGCTGTATTCAAGAATTGATCTAACAAACATTTTGTATGCCCTGGTTAGTAGTGTAATATTACCGGAAAAGAAGCTATGCAAGATTAGGTTTACAACTCTTAATGTCTTTTTGGAGATGTTGTTACAGTTGGCTTTGGCACTTAGATAATTAGATATGAGTACTCCAAAGTCCTTGACAGAGTGAGGGTTATCTAAAAGGTCATGTCCACTCAGTTTGTATTTTTTGTTTTGATTCTTTTTGCCAATGTGTAAGACAGATCATTTGTTGGTTGAGATTTGGAATTGTCAAATGTTTGACCATTCTGACACAAAGTCAAGGTCTTTTTGAAGAGTAGAAACATTGACAGTGGTGTTAAATAGTTTTACATCATCGGTGAAGAGAACGCAGTTGCTTATAATATGATTGCAAAGGTCATTTATGTAAAGTATAAAAAAATGTTGGTCCTAGAACATTGCCTTGGGGGACACTACTGTAAACAAGTGCAAGATTTGATAGGGCGCTCCCAATTTTGACCGCTTGTCTGTTTGACAGGAACGCAGCTATCCAATTTTGTAGGGGTCCAGAGATGCCATAGGATTTTAGTTTTAGAAGTAGTTCGTTATATACCACTGAATCAAAGGCTTTGCAGAGGTCTATGTAAATTAAATTACGTCTATTGCTTTGCCCTGATCGAGTTTTGTAGTCCATATGTTTTTGCAATGTAGAAGTTGTAGATTACAGGATATTTTTTTTCTGAAACCAAATTTTTATTAGAGAGTAGGTTGTTTGTTTCTAAAAGGAGGGTAATGGATTGATTAATCATTGAGTCCATGACTTTGCAGGTGACGCAGCATAAAGAGATTGGTCTGTAATTTTCAACTAGGCTGGGGTTTCCCTTTTTGAAGATAGGGATGACTGTGGCTAGTGACTATAGGTTAGTTAGGGAGCTGGTCCTGAAATATTTTTCAGAGATTATGCTTAGAGGTTCAGCTATAGCAGTGGAAAGCTTTTTTAAAGAAGTATGCACATAGTCCATCAGGTCCAATAGATAGAGATTGTTTTAGGCTGCGTAGTGCCTTTTCAATGTTATCTTCTGTGAAATCTATTTGTGTTAGATCATTGTAATTATTTGTGGCACGACTAGGGAATGTTGGGCATGAGCCATTGCTGTTTACAAAGACTGAGCCGAAGAATGTGTTAAAGAGGTTGGCTTTAACTGCTTTATCATTACATTATTTACTGTTTGGTCCTTTTAGAGGTGGAATGGATCTCAAGTCTTTAGGCTGGTTGTTTACAAAATTATAGAAGGTGCAGATGGATTTTGTACACAGAAGGTTTTCCTCTTGATTGATGTGATAATTGATGCATTCAGTCTTTATTTGTTGGCATATATTTTTGTAGTGGCTTTTAAAGTTAGCTACGTAGCCAGTTTTGTTTTTTCGCCAGAGTATTTTTTATTGGACCTTCCTTATTGATATGGGTAATTCCCCCCCCCTGGTTTTGGTGGTTAGTAGTGATACATATAGTTTAATAACTCTTTTGACTTTGAGCAAAAATATGTTATAATTGTTTTCAGCAACGTTACAGCCAGAGAATAGAATTTGCCAATCAAGAGATGAGAGGTCGGTGTCTATGAGATCATAGTTGGCTTTTTTGAAGTTGTAATTGGATATCCCATCGTTATGGTGATTTTTGTAAGGGCATATATTGAGACAAAAGTCAATCATGCTGTGTTCACTGTTGGAAAAGGATTCTTTTATTGGTAGTCCATAAATTGAGTTTAAACTATTGCAGAAAATGAGATCGAGGCAGTTGTTGAGTCCAGTGTTGTTAGTTACTAGTTGATCTAGTCCCAGATTAGAAACAGCATTGTATAGGATTGAATGGATGGGTTCAGTTGTACATTCGTTTAGGGCCCAATTAATAAGAGGTGGATTGAGATCACCAAGAAAGATAAGAAGGTATGGGCAGGAGGCTTCCCACGTTAGTAGTGAAGTTAACTTGTTCGCATGTGCAATGTGCAAAAATCAGGGGCTCTGTAACATAGTAGGTTTTCAATCAATGATTCTAATTTTTTATTCATTGTAGTTTTGTGTTCTTATTTGTTCAGTGTTTGGATTAAGAAAACACATGGTTATAGTCACACTGTAAATGGAAAAATCACATCTGGTTAGATTGATCCTGTATTGGCCTGCTGTTATCTAAATATCACATTTAGAAAACAAACTGCTATACTTTAAAGATACATCTGATAAGCGTCCGATTATTTTATGTATCAATTTCTTTTTATCTATTGCAAATGTGCCATCATGTTTAGGGCTATATTTCATTTCTCAAAGCTCATCTTTTAGATACGTGTACACGATATTTATCTTATCCGGAAATGCTTTAATAATTTGGTTATTAAGCTTCCAAGGAAGGATGAAAAGAACCCGTACCAAGAACTTTTATATGGGTTTGTACATATCTTTATTTCTTATAGCTCAATGGGGTACAGTATTATATATGGTAATTCAGGTACGAAAGTTCTGTACAAAAATTGAATTCCAAACCCCAAAGGGTTTGTGCTCATTGTAGAGTAAATGTTGACATAACTGAGTTTCTTTTATATTGACCGTTAAAGGTAGAATTAAATTTCTTCTATAAAAAGTAATTGCTGCATTGTTATTCTAACTTAGCTAAAGGCAAACTAATCTCAAAGTGGAAAAAAAAACCTTGCTTTTTTTCTAAAAAATGGAGTAAATAATATGATCTTTTTATTGACAGGTGATCCTACTATACTTCTAGAAAAATCAAGAAGCTCCTTGATATTTTAGGTGTTCTTTAATATTTTTCCACTATATAATTAATGTATAAGAAATGATAACCAATTAATAAAATAAAATGATAATTGCAGTCTTCTCCACCAGGAGCCAACCTGCACGACACCATTTCACCTTCTTTGCTTTTCAAACGTTGTTCCAGGTTGCACCGTTTCTAAAAACATAAATCCACTAGCCAAATTAAATACTTAAAGCGGAGATGTGTTAAATGTAGTCTAAAAATGTCACTACAGAGAGGGAGGCCCCCCCACATCCTAGCATGTGGTAATGAATTTTAATTTACTTTGCTTTATTGAAAAGCATTATAGATTGCCATTAAGAATATAGTTCCCTTGAGGTAATTTACAGATTTAAAAAAAAAGCCCAGTCCTATAGTAAAACTAATAATGCTCATAAGTAATAATGAGACTATTAAAAGAAAAAAAAACTATTGCAGATACAAAACCTGTTGAAAATCTTGAGACCTATCGAAGTGGTGGTCTAACAAATTAGCTGGGAGCTAATTCTAGAAAATTCTAGAAAAGAGGAATCATAGTAGAAAGGATGGCATAGTAGATGGCAAATCTAGACAGCTTACTAAAAAGCAGAGACATCACCCTGCCAACAAAAGTGTGTATAGTCAGTGCTACTGGTTCTCCAGAACTGGTCAGAACCTGCTGAATACTACCTTCAGTGTACATACAAGAACCATTACATCTAGAAAGCCCATCTGAAGGCTGGTAGTTTTGTTATCAGAAGTCTAATTCCCAAGCAATTCTTCAATAGTAGTAATTTTTTATTATTTGTTTATTTATTAAATTTTTATGTTTCCCATCTCTTCTATAAAGTAACTCTGGGCAGGTAATACAGAATCCTTGACTTACGACTATAATTGGGACCAGAATTTCCTTTGCTAAGCAAGGGAGTTTGTGAGCGAGTTGTGTCCAATTTTACTATCTTTTTTGTCATAGTGGTTTGCGTGAATAACTGTGGTTAAGTGAATCATAGGGTCATTAACCAAACCCAGCTTCCTCCATTGACTTTGCTTGTCAGAAGCCAGCAAGGAAGATCCCAAATAAGAATTACCCTACCCTGGGATCCTGCAATTATTTAAGTACATGCAGATTACCAGGTGCCCAAATTGTGATCACTTGACTTTGAGGAGGTTGTTTTGGTTGTAAATGTAAGGACTGGTCCTAAACCAGTTTTTTTAATACTATTGTAACTTCAGATGATCTCTAAATGAATGGTTGTAAGTGAAGGCCTACCTCTTATTTTCCATCCATCTCCTCCTCCTCCTCCAACAAACACTTATGATCCAACTTGTCTGGTCCTTTCCAAGCCTCAACTGAAGATATCTATGACCAGGGGTTGGCAACCTTAAATACTCTTAAGAGCCACAATGGTCCTAACCGGAAGCCCCCATTCAATTCTGGAGTGGACTGGAAGTCTCCTCCTAGCATGGTGTCCTTTTTCCTCTACCTGTCCCAACAGAAAGCTCTTATCAATTGTGGAGCCAACCGGTGACAGGGATCCGCAGCACAGGTATGAAAGAGCCACATGTGGCTCCAGAGCCGCGGGTTGCTGATCCCTGTCTATGATCTTGCTGATTCCCCAACTATGAGGTCAGAATCTGTCAAGCTCTGCTTTTCCAGTTCAGAGTAGAATTCATCAGATAAGCCTATAACATTATTTCCATAACATTTGGAAATAACAAAACAGTAAATTAACTCATTGTAGCAGGCTTAGCATAGGTATGATGTGAACTGACTTCTGGGTCTGCCAACATCACTGGAGGTTGAGTGTTTTGACACTGTCTCTAAATTCAGCTCAGTGTAGTCCACTATAGGAGTCCAGCCTGTGTGTCAATAGTATATCTACAACTAAAGCAAAATGGGCATTATTGAGTTGCAGGTAATGTAACTGTCTGTGCTGATAAAAACACCACACCATAATTCTGCTGTCACTTGAGCTTCCTCAGTTAAGTGCAGGGTTCAAAAGAACTCCCAAATTGCTCCCCTGGAAAAGCATTGAGCGAATAATCAAAAGTACTAGCAAAAATGGTGTTGCGTTCTTTCTTTTCAAAGCAGACCACTATATTTCTGGGACTAAGAACTAAAGTTTGATTTAGACTTTGCATCACTTTGCACATCAGGGAACGTATGCATCTGTTGTTTGGAGATGGTTGCATAGACAATGGTGGGATTCAGCCGGTTTGCATCGGTTCAAGTGAACCGGTTATTACATTACCCACCCACTCCGCTCCAATGGAGAAACGGTCAATGGAGCAGCCGGCACGAGGGAAGGAGAAGGCCACTTTCCCTCTTTCTTCTCTCTGCTCCTCCTTCCCTCGTGTCAGCCGCTCTGTTGCCTGTTTCTCCATTGCAGCATAGCGCAGCGCCCAGGGTCCACCTGGGCAAACCGCTTGTTAAATTATTTGAATCCCACCACTGTGCATAGCTGTTGCATTTATATTTCTGCAAATGTTAAAGTTCTGGTTAGGAGGTGCTTAAACAACAAAGCACAGAAAATGTAGAAGGCATCAACCAATCAGCATGCAAGATGTTCATCTCCCCACAACACATAATTGAGATTTGGGCGTTGTGAGCATTGGGCCCATCTGCAACCATCTGCAACCTACACTTACCCATCAACCCTTTCACAGCGAATGGATGCGTCAACGCCTACACACAGTTGCAGACAAGTCTAGATCACGCTTAAGTCAAAAATAATTCTAGAAGATAAACATGATGGTGGCATTGTGCACGGAAAGCGGAATGGACAAAATATATGTGTCACTTTTCATGAGATGGGTTGCCATATAAATTTGATTAATAAGTCAAATAAAAAAAATAAATATGTGGGTTGTACAAAGCAAGATGAGCACGCAGTAGATTTATTGGAGATCGGTTGCTATTAATTTCCGAGATGGATTATACTGTAAGATGCAGTTTCATTTTTCAGTGCTTTTGCTATGTGTAATATGCTTGGGCATCAATTAATCGATACTTTGAATAACTAATTGTGTGTAATTAAAAAAAACCTAATGAAGTACTCCTATCATTTTATGAAACGGAAGAGAAAATAGATGAAAAGTAGATGGAACAGTGGTGGGATTCGAATAATTGAGCAAACGGTTCTCTGCCCTAATGATTTCTTCCAACAACCAGTTCACCAAACTCCTCAGAAAGTTAACAACCAGTTCTCCTGAAGTGGTGCAAACTGGCTGAATCCCACCACTGAGATGGAAGGAAAACATTTTGAGATGAAGCTTTCATATTGAAATGTTTCCAATATTAATTGCATCGCAAAAATACTGAAGTACATCTTTTTTCTTGTTGATCTTACAAAAAGCTATTAGCAGGTTTTGTAATAATTTTGCAGAGGATATTTCTAGGATTTAGTGATAAAATCACATAATTGTTGGATGTAATGGGAATGATTTTGGAACGTAGTGGAAATGGTTTTGGGTTCTGTATCGCATGAGAAAAATATATCTTCCTTGCCCAATAATTGCCACTTTCTATAGAAGGACAATCGAGAGCATCCTATCATATGGCACAGGGGTGGATTCTAACTTACCTCACCGCCGGTTCGCTGCCTCCCGCACCGCGTGGGCATGCTTTGTGGGTGTGCGCTTCGCACGTTTGTGCATGCACAGTACAAAAAAATTACAAAAACATCCAAAAAAGAGAGGCCAAAAACAAGATGGTGATGCATGGGCAGTGCCGGAAACTCAGTTTCTGCGTGTGCACAGAAAAAAACCTGAAAAAAATGCAAAAAAAATCCCCCCCCAAAAAAAACCCACAAAAAAGATGGCAGCGTCCACAGACCAGAACCGGGTCTATGACATCACCAGCGGCTTACTACCTACTCTATAGAACCAGTAGAAACCCACCTGTGATATGGCATTACCAGGGGTGGGTTGCTGGGGGTTCGCAGAGGTTTGGGAGAACCTCTAGCTAAGATTCTGTGCAGTTTGGAGAACCTCCAAATCCCACTCCTGGCTAGCACCTCCCACCTATCCCCTCCCAGGAGACCCAACGCAGCCCGTTTTGGATGCAGGTAAGTGCAGGGTGCGCGTGGACACTCAGGTAGGGTGAAAAATGGGCCTACGGAAAGTTCAGGAAGGCCGGAAATGGGCCCGTTTCCAGCCTCCAGAGGAGCCTGGAGAGGCTGTATTTGCCCTCCTGGAGGCTTGGGGAAAGCCTCAAGAGCCCAGGGAGGGCAGAAAGGCCCTCCTGCTTTGGTGCAGGAAGCTGACTAGGCCACACTCACCATGGCCACGTCCACTCAGCAACAAGATAGAAAACCCCTTGCTAAAAATTTTGAAGCCCACCCCTGGGCATTACAGTCTGGTTTGGAAGCCTTCCTGCTTCGGATAGAGAGGTGATGCAGAAAGTGGTGAAGAGGGCAGAAAAGATAATTGGTAGTTCACTTCCTTCTATTCAGGACATAGCACATACAGTAAGTGATGCTTGAGCAAGGTCTGTGGGATTGTCTGGGATGCTACACATCCTCTTCACAACCTGTTTTCCTTGTTACCTTCTGGGAGGCTTCAGGTAGTACCCGAAGCAGAATATCCAGATTCAGTCACAGCTTGGTTCCATATAGCATCAATCTTGTGAATTTTTCTCTTTTTGCTATGTATTTAAAATGGGCAGTGATAGAATAGAATAGAATAGAATAGAATAGAATATTGATACTATTCGACTTCTCATTCTTCCTATCACCATCTCCTCCCGCTTACGACTGCAGGACTGTAACTTGTTGCTTGT
>JANHFT010000203.1:4685-21768 GCA_032467955.1 Pseudoxenodon macrops | reverse complement strand
CCTATTTTCCTCCCCAAAAACTCAGGTGCGTCTTATATTCAGGTGCGTCTTATAGTCCGAAAAATACGGTATATCATATGGACAGAGTAGACATATTTTATAACAAAGATAGAAATATGAATGTGGCAGCATAGTTGCATGTTGGCACAAACCTTATCTTGAAATCATTTATTGATTGTCATTTATAATTTAGATAATAGGGAAGAATATTCACATTCACCCTACAAAGGGTCTTGCTTATGTGCAAGCTTGTAAATTAATATGGATGGGTAGAACATGATATCATGTATCAAACATTCATCTTTGAATGTTTGCCCTTGTTTTAAAAACAGTAAATAAAATCTAGTAATAAATGCATCAGAGGTGAGTTGTCTCAACAATACAATTCTATTTAGAGCAGGATTCATAATTTATCAGGGTTAAAAACAGACATGAATTTATAAAAAACATAGTTCTGGAAAAACCTAATTTTCCAGAAGAGTTTACATTAAAGTGGGAGGAGAAGTTGTGTTTTATTATTGGTGCTTGAACCAATGATATTTGACACTCCTATTTCTTAACAGCTAGTTTTGTTCTTCAATTGCTTCTCTTTTAATACTTGTTATGAAGCATCTGTGACAAGATCTACAGCACCATCCGTAAGATGCTTTAGAATGGCATCAAAGTGATGATACTAATAAAATTAGATGTAACAATAAAAATAAGCCCATTGAGTTGAGCTTGATTTGTGGAGACTTCTTGTCTAAGTCCATGTAATTTTCTTGAGAACAGTATGCAAGTAATTTATTCCTTTGAGATATTTTTTTCAGTTTTCCAATCCAACCTATAACCCTGATATAGACTAGTAGTCCCCTAACCAGAGTCAATCCTTGGCTTTTCAAAATCCAATTAGATAGGTGTTGTCACCTAATTGGGCTGTATGTAACAGTAAGGATCACTTACAAAGATTGTGACACTGACATATATTGACACCTAGACAATGAATACATTGGCTAAAGCTGTAGTTTTATAACACTGTCATGAAAAGTAAACCTGTGGAATACAATTGAGCTTTGTTCCAATTAGAATTCAGGATTACCAACCTTTCTATAAAAAATTAATGGACATAGCATGTACTTTTTCTGGACAGATAGTAAACAAAGATTATCCCAAGAATAATAAATTGGCATATTTGTTGAAAAATAGTTGCCATTCTATTAATTACAAAGAAATACAGACAGCAAGACAGCAATGTTTACTTTGAAAAGATGTAATTTACCAATGATATGATATAAAACTGGGAAATGAGAACAGTGATAGATCTAGCTAAAAAGCTGTGGTTTATAGTACTTACTATCTTGTTTGGGAATTATTTATGTTCGTTTGTGTTCATCTTATTTGGTTTATTTATGGTTTGTTAATAAATTATGCATTAAAATATTCATGGAGTGAATTTAAGATGCCTTAAAATGTTTTTTGAAAATTAACCGATATTATCAATGTTTTAGATGAAATATATCAAACCTACCCCCCACACTTTCTTATGCACAAATTAGTGGCCTTGCCCTTTGCCTTCTATTTAATTTAAACTCTACAATACTGATTTATTAATTCTTCCATGCAGTTTTATTTTCGCTATACTTTTTGATTGAGCACTTCAATTTTGGCAATGCAAATAAAAGTACAGCATGTAGTCTTATAAATAATAATATTTTATGGTTATTTTAGAATGATAAATGGCAACATGTTTTCCATAGCAGTAATCCTCAGTTATCATAAACTTACATGTACATTATGCTATTGGTTCCAGTTGCTGTACAAAGTAGATCATCTAGTTATTTTGAAATTTAATTCACCACTGTATGCACTGTATGTGTGTATGCTTACATACACTTGATCTTAGCCAAAAGACTAGGAAACATAGAGAAACAAAAGAAATGGTATAAACTTATATTATCCAATACTGCAGTGCACTGTGTTAACTTGTTTTATAACAGGCAAATGTTACCTCTAACAAATGGGTCAGGCAGTGAGCATGTGGTTGAGGATATGGATCTGTTGGGATTTACATTTTAACAATTCCTCCAGCATCAATGCTAAATTTTTTACTCATTGTTTTAGGCTCCCAGATGGTTTCACACAGCTTTTAAATTTGGCCCAGCTATATCTAAATGATGCCTTTCTGGAATTTCTTCCAGCTAACTTTGGAAGGTAAGTTTTACATATATTAATTCCTCTTAACTAGAAGATTTTAGGTTACAGAAAATAGATTACCAATTTAAAGACCTGAAGACTGTTGTATAGATCTTCCTTGTTTTTCAGAAATAGAACTGTGATTTAATAGGTTTTTCTTTGAAGTAACTGTTTTATAGGCTGGAGGAAAGAGATATGTCCCAATACAGGATAGCTATTGCAATGATATATTAATACAGATGAAATAATAGTTCTAAACTCAGAGTAGTAACAATCCCTAGTGGCATAGACATTTCACATAAGATTGTTCTTCAATCTATTGATGTAAATATAGAATCATATCTATATTTATCTCAATTGGAATATCTACACTAGTGGATTGTACAGCTAATTGTCTGATTGTAATTGTGTTAGGAAATAAGTTTTCTACTAGTGAGAAAGTAATCTTTTTGTTTTGGCTTGCCAAAAACAAAACAAGTAATCTGATGGAATGTTTCATTCCTTATGCCGGTGGAAATAGAGGTCTGTTTCTTTCTCCTTTGCTGCAATTATGTGCCTTCAGAATTTTCCAGAGAATAAGCCAAATTCTTTTGTGTAAAATCTGAGAATATGTTGTAGTTACAGCTGGGAGGAGATGAAAGAACCTTTGCAAAAAAAATAGATTCACAGAAATACAACTAATTACCATTAAGCAGTAATAGCATTTACATTTACATACCACCCCACAGCACTCTCTGAGTGGTTTTCAATGTAACTGTTATGTGCATATTGCCCCAAATAATTTACCGAGTCATCATTTACCGACAATGGGAGGATGGAAAGCTGAGCCCCCGTCAGGATCGAACTCCAGGCTATTGGCAGAGTATTGCCTCCAATACTGCATTTTAACCACTGTGCCACACGGCTCTTAAATAATTAATTAATTTCTTCCATAATTAACAATAAAGAGACAGGTATAGAGATAAGAAAGACAATTTAAAAAAATTGAAAGTGACAATTCAGATATCTAGAAGATAAACAAAAAATGATGTCATAATTCAATAATAGAAGTTTGAGCTTCAGATATCTACACAGCTTTGGACAGTGACTAATTGACTGTTATTCTTTGTTCTAATTTCCTTTTCCTTAAAATATATTACTATTACTGAGAGTAGTAATATGACATAACATAGAAAGATGGTATTTCACAGTAATGACTGCAAAATGATTTGTACTTTTTCCTAATGCAAATATTTATAAATTGTCATATGACTAAGTGTAGCTATTTCAGAGAAGTTTTTTATGTTAATTGATTTATTTTGAGGAGCAGATTAAGACTTTTCATTTTATATTACAATATATACTTAATTATTTAAAAATATCCTATTAAATTAATACCCTTTAAATCCTGTTTAAAGGATTAGAATAAATAGCTACATAAAAATAAGATACATAAAGATAAGCAATAAAATATCAATAAATAATTTACAATTAGATGTAAAATTAATTAAATGTATAGTACAAAGTTAATTAAGAAATATTAAGAAATAATTTATAATCTCTATAAATCTTTGAACAAGGATTAACATTATTAATCATGTAAAGAGAAAAAGGGGGGGAAAGGAGGATTTCTTTTGTATTTATTTTCATTTATTAACAAGAGTAAAATGCAAAACAGAAAAACAAACATCCAACATTAACAAAGAAAAAAAAGAGAACAAATATTTACGTATTAAAAAAAGGGTTGGACACCAAATGTCAAATATATCGTTAAACATACAGAATTCACCCTGGCTGGATGCTGAAAGGTAAATACATTTTTTTTTAAACTGATAGGTTTTGCTACCCTTAAATAACGGGTCTACAAATAATTATGAACTTTCACATCTCAAATAATTTTTTTAAGAGAAAAATAAATTAATATAGAGAAACTACATGGTTTTTATTTGTCTCTAATTGTACTCAACTGATTGTATCAACATATTTATAAAACAAAGAAATTGTTTCTAATTAATATTTTTCATCAATAATTTTCTCCTTAAAAATTATTAAGTGTCTGAAATAATTTGTATATTATAATAATTTGTATATTTTTGATGAAAGAAGTCTGAAATGTTGATAATCATCTAAAATGGCAAAGACATAGGGAATTTACAAGCATCACAAATAATAGTTTCTGTTTAGTGGTTCAGAAATGTAGGAACAAATCCTTTACTTGCATATTCCTTTGTTTGTTTGTATTTTCTACTTAATTCGCTTTTTATTTATAGCAAATCATAATTTGCTTTTTTTATATCTGGTTTTCGCTATACTACAAATGATTGCTCTGTAGTCATGGATGGCAGAGCAAACAATGTTTGCATGAGTGCTATTTCTGTAGTCCTTCCCCAAAATAGTTATATAAAATGGCTATAGAACTGTTAGCAGAGATCTGTCTCTGCTCGCCGAACCAGTATCAATTTACAAAAGAAACTTTCCTCTATCTCCCATAGGATGTTTTTTCTTCCTAAGTTTCCCGTTTACCAATTAACTTACAAAGTCATAATTAATTCATTTTTGTTAGTGCTATAGAAAAATCAAAATGTATACATGCTGAATCGTGCTCATGATATTTTGCATTTGCTCTGGCTTGAGTACATTTCAAAAGTATTAATTGATGGCAACCTACATTTATTGAAGCCTTTTGTACTTTTCTCCTCTTTAATTGCTCTCATGGGGATCATCAAGATTTCCTGAAGAACATTGCCAGCAATCATAGACGATTAATGTCATCTAAGTTAACATTTTAGAACTAGAAATATCTGCTGAATGTGGAATTTAGCGTATTTCCCTTGTAGATGTAATCAGAAATGAATTTAAACCAGTTAATTTCAGCTGCAGATATACAGTTATGATTGTCATTTGAGATTTTGCAGGTGCATAGGAATAATTCAGTGTACATGCGTGGCTTACATTGTTGGCAATGGAATAAAAAAACTCTGTAGCAATTACTGAATTCCTAATTTAATTTCTTTTAATCTTTATTACTTCCAGACTTGTTAAATTACGAATATTGGAGTTACGAGAGAATCACTTGAAAACGCTGCCAAAGTAAGTGTCTGCATATTGTAGCATACAGAAATCTTCCAACAACGTAATTTGTTCTTCACTAAATATTGTACAGTATGGGTTTTTTTCTCAGCAATTCTCATTTCAAGTTGTGACTGATATATTTTGGAAAATTATTCATTGGGGAATTTATTTTAAATTATAGCAACTAGGCAAATAATTTAAATTGTAAATGATAATCAAGTATTTAAAAACCAAAGCTCATTTTGATGTGCAGTAAATATATTTTAAAACAAAATTCAGTAGCACAATTTATATAAGAGCTCATATATTAGATAGCACTATATTTTCATAGTGTCCCTAATGCACTCAATGCAGAATTATCTATCTCAGCTGCCTGCTGACATAAAAACTTCCCACACCTAACGTGGTATTCAAATACTAGGACATTCCAGTCATCAAGAATTTGTCATATGAAATATATTTCTGATTCTTCATAGACAAATAATGTTTTGTCTGTCTGTTAGATTTGGTTAGTAATTAGTCACAAACACTCTTATCCCATCTGATGCAAATTTCTTGTCTTTCCCATCACATTTGACATACATAAGCAAGATGAAAATTAGCCTAACCAGGTTATTTCTTAATAACAGCCAAAGAATTTCAGAGTCTTGCTTTGTCAAAATGTATTAAATGTCTTTATGGCTCTTTTACAAAAAATCAGCATTATACTTTTGCACCCCTATTAATATTTGCACTATATCTTGGGATACCAGAGTTTTAACACCTATGTAGGTTATATATAGAACAGTGATGGCTAACCTTTTTGCCGTTGCATCCAAAACCCGGGGGAGTGGGGGGGAGGTCATGTGCATGCCCACACATATAATTCAATGTGTCCCAACCCACATGCATGCGCGTGCGACACCCATGCTCCCTGACGTCGCTTTTGGCATGCGATGGCCTGGTAGGCCCAGTAGGGTTTTTTGCCCTCCCCAGATTTCTAGGAGCCTGGAGAGGGTGAAAACAGCCTTCCCCACCCCACCAGAGGCCCTCCAGAGACTGGAAACAGCCTGTTTCCTGACTTCTGTTGGGACCAGAAGGCCCGTTTTTCACTCTCCCCAGGTTCCAGAGGCTTTCTAGGAGCCTGGGGAGGGCATAAACTGTCTCTCCCAATCCCCCAGAGGTGGAAACAGTCTGTTTCAGAACTTCTAGTGGACTTGAAAGGCCCTGTTTTCACCCTACCCTGTCTCCAGAGGCTTTTCTGGAGACTGGGAAGGGTGAAAATGGCTTCCCCCACCCCTCCAGAAATGCTCTCCCAAATCCTCCATGCAAGCTTTACTTCCCTCAAAATGGGCCGTATGGAGACTCCTGACAGGGGAGGGGGCATGGCCAGCCAAAAATCAGCTGGCCAGAGCTGATCTACGACAATGGCTCCCATGTCGGCAGATATAACTACCCATGCGCCTTGTGGAACGCATGCCATAGGTTTGCCATGACGAATATAGAATGTCAGGGCTTTTGTTGAAAGTTACCTTTTCTGCTGAAAAGATTATTTTTGTCAATGTTACCTCTGTTCCATAGTCCCACATGATCTCTCAAAATATTGACCTTATTCTATATACTGTAGCCTAGTAAAGGGGCAATGAAAGCTACAGAAGGTAAGAGGTAAAGTTGAAAAGAAAAATCCCTTCCCAGTTATTCCTCTGGATCAGTGAGCTTTCCATTCATAGAAATAATCAATTGCATTGTGGTCAATTAGCTTTTACAAATTAATCGAGAAAAGTGAATTAATAAATAGAGAACATTTATAAAAGCTGAACAAAGTTATATGAGATAATGATAGGACACGGGTGATTTCTGCTTCTTTTTGCTGCTAGTTCGTTCAGGATTGTGCTGTGCTCGCGCACGTGAAGCGTGCATGCAGCAAAAAAAAAAAACTAGCTTCAAAAATTAGCTTCAAAAACCCCCACCTCTGATAGGACAGTTTTAAAACAGTGTAAATATTAAAAAATAATATAATAGTCCTTCCTCCTCCTATTTTCCACATAATCCTCTCTGTGAGGAGATTGGGCTGAGAGAGAATAAGTGATCAACGTGTTCGCTGCCTTAAGTTATTTATAAAAAATAACAAAGACAGTAATAAATAAAAATAAATAAATATAATGTTTTCCTGTTTTTATTTTTAATCATCAATAGTTGCCAAGATCCTATGAACATAATTAGTAATTGTATTTAAACATAAATTGTTTCCCCCCCAAAAAAATAATTTTAAAGTGCCTGCCCCATATACATTACAAATGCAAAAAAAAACCAATTAAAAGAAGAAATTAGAAGGTTAGCTCAGAGAAAATCAACATATTGCCAGGTCTAGTGTGCCTTAAGTGTTAAAGCTGATAAAACAGTAATGGCTGAATTTTTGGGGAAAATATAGTATCTTTTTCCCCCCTGTTTGAATTAGACCAGGCCTTAATCATGTATTTTGAAACTCAGGTGATTGTACTAAGCATCTCTTCTTATTTAGGTACATTTATTTTGTTTTATTGTAATAGATAAAAATACAAAACAGAAAAAGAAACAAAGAAGTATCCCTTCTCCAAATATTGTGGTGCTTTGTACCTTAAGTATATATGTTGGGCGGACGAACAAGGAATGTGTCTAATAGAGAAAGACTGCTATTTAGTTGTGATGAATCTCTTTTTATAAGGCTGCTGATCATATGCAGGGCAATTTAAAAGATCCTCGGCCCATTCCATATTGCTTGAATGCTATTTGTATAACCTGTTAATTGAAGACAGGGTTTCACGTATCTAGTTGATCTTTGGTAATAACATTGCATTAATTATTTGATATGGGTGAAAGGATTGCTAGAAATTTGCTTCAACAAGCCTACACAGGAAGAAGGGAAATAGTCCTTTTAAAAAGCGCATGATTGCTACTCTTGAAAAACATTTTGACAGAGCAATTACTTGAAGAGAGGAAATGATATAGGAGTAAGATTAATAACTGCTACCTTTGTGCAAATAATATATCAATGTGGATATAGATGATATAGATATAGATATATATACCGTAATTGATGTATGGCTGATACTATTACTAAGCTTTAGCATCCTACTATAGACATCCACAGAAAATACTTAGTTAACTCTGTAATATGTTCCTTACTGAGTTGGAACTTGAAGTGGGAGCATTATTGCTGTCATCATCATATGTCTCATTGATTGAGCGCCTTATGTTTGTTCTTTCAAAACTTACATTTAGTTTGTGCCATATGTAGACATAGTTTCAGGAACTGAGATGGAAAAAAATTGTGTTATTTTTGTAGAACTGGTACCTTATGTCTTCATAAAATCAAGTTTGGTGAAAGAGTTTGTTAAAAAGAAGTTATTTCTAATTCAGTGACAATTTCCAAATACTTTACATATATCTGAGAATTGTATTAGTAAAAACTAACTATTTATTAAAATTAAAAATAAAACAGTAGATATTCTTCAATTTACTGTTTGTGGATTATTGCATGTGTGGTTTGAAAAACATTTTAATTAAACATGAAATTAAAAACTGGGTTGTATAGATTTAAAATTAGGTGAATATCTAAATGATCTATATCTGATTTTGAGATATTTTCATTTGTTGATAGCAGCAAATAGAAAAGGTCACACAATCCTTTCAGTAGAATTGTCACTATTTTCATACTAATTTAAATATTGCCTTAATTTCATATTGAGATTACAGGCAAGTCGCAATTAGTGCAGGTATGAATCCTATGAAGTGATTGTATTATTTTAATTTGCCCTATTCAAAGTGATGTTTTTATGGAACATATGGTAATTGGTTCCAGCATAGTTGAAATTTTAAACCTAAAATTTTATATGTATATTAATGAAATATTACAGTAAAGGATAGAAACAATATACTTATAATTTAAACTTATGATTAATAAAGTCACTAAATAGTTATAGAAACAAATTAAAAACAAAAAAGTTATACCATGGATTCAGGGATTCCTACATCTTATTCTGTTAGAGTGCTGCTATGATTATGTCATATGACAAATTGAATGTCATTCAATTATATGCATTTTTTGCTCTTATTAATCATGAGCATCTTTTATAAACTTGTACTGTTTTCCTCTGACAGAATCTTCCTGTTCTCCATTTTACACATAGATTAGCAATGTCTAATACCCCAATCACAAATGCACATGCACTAACCTCAATTGCATTAACTGAATCACATTAAAAGTGCCCAGTGTCTAAACTGAATAGCACATTATTCAAACTTGCATTAATTGTGACCTACCTGTGAATTTTGACACTGACTGAAGATGCAGTGTAAATACAGAATTAAAATATGTATCAAAACACTGGTCTGTTTTCCCTAATAACATGGTAAAAAGCAACACACAACATTTTGGTTCAATGCTTACCAACAAATTCAGGTATCAGTATAAGGTTTGAAAGTACTAATCCAAAACAAGGATAATGATTTGTGTGAGCATCTTTATTGATAGTAATCTCACTTACTCTGTAACATGCGCTTAGAATTGGGGAAAGCAAATAAATCCAAAATATTTCTTAATGAAGTATTATAATAAAAACTGTATTCCAATATGTAAAAATGTACATATGTTTTATGTATGCTTGGAACATTACCAGCAAAATAATCTATTGCGCTAATAATGGGAATAAGGTTTTATGAAAGAACTGTAAAATTTAAAAAAGAATAGGATTAAATTATGGAAGAAGATGTTGATTTTTTTTTTAATCATTGGGATTCATGGGAGAATGACATTTCTTGTAAGGTATGTAGTTTTGACACATGCTAATAAAAACAAGGGCAAGGTATTGTTGTCATATTTTTATTCCATAAATTATAGTAAACCTGAAAGATTTGTTGCAGTTAGAATGTGGGATTTTGCTATTATTAAAGCTACTAACTAAAGCTGCTCCTTGTGTTGCAACAATCAATACTATCACTGCTTCTTTATCTCTATAAACAAGAAGCTTCTGATTTATATATTCCCTGAAAGCAGGTAATGTTCACCTGACTTCATTATAAAGCTTTTAATTTTTGACCATCTGTTGCACTTTGACTGACCATACATCTGATAAAAAGCAAAGCAGCAGGGTTGGCTTAAAATGGACAAATAGTGAATCAGAAAATTGTTCTCTACTCAACAATCAGCTTTTTCTTTTCGTGTCTTCCTCTTTTTTTAAGATGATATTGGAACTGTGCTACCTATAATAGTCAATAACCTCTATCATAAAATTGGCATAACTCTAACTGAATATGGCAAATGATTTTTCAAAATAATAATTTATCTAATTTTATACTTTGTTAGAGAATTGTATCAAAATCCTTGTGTTGTTAAGATCTTCATATTGTTAAAGATAGTGTATTTATATAAACAGTTGATTGTCTGAATGCATAGTGGCATTTATCTGGTATAAATAGTTTGACTTTTGTTTGTATAATTTCTCACATTTCATGAAAAAGTAAGTATATCCAAACTTGTAATTATGTGGATCTTTAGTTGGGTATAAATTTATGTGGCTATTTATACTCTTCCTTTCACAACTATTAATTTGAAAACAGTAAATTGAATTTATTTCTGAGTGAACAACATGAGCTTGTGAAATGTGAATTTAATATTTCTAAGTGTTCTTAAAAAGTGCTATAATGCATCCCTATTATTTTATAAATATTAGTGACTAAAAGTAATAAGGAATTTGTACTAATCCATGAAATATTTTGTCAGTGTGTATTTAGGAGCTGTAAATGCCAAAAGAATTTCCCATAGCCTAACCCAATTAATTCTCTTATCTAGAATTTTGAAAGGGGCATATGGAGTAATTATACATTATTTAAGTCATGACTTAGAAGTAAGAATATATTTCGCATCCAAAGAAGATTTAACTCCTGAGATCGCATGTTAATGTCAGAGCTAGATTTAAGAAAGTCTTTCCCTAAATCTTTGGCAAAAAAAAAGTCTAATTTCACACTGGAGGTGGCTATTTGACTAATTAGCTCCCCTCCCCCGTGCTTCCTGCTCCCCTTCCACCCGTCTTTTAATTCATATTATTGTACTTTCCTTGTTTATTTTTATTGTTTCATTGCTTTGCTATTGTTATGTTTATATTTTTATTAATTTTACATTTTATTGTTATAAGTCACTCCGAATAGCCACACTGTGAGATGGGCGGCAAATAAATTTAACAAATAAACAAACAAATACATTCATATAGCTTACACAATAAATTCTGACTATTCCACTTCATTCTTAGATCACTTATGGTTATTTAATTTACAATTAGCCTTAAGATAGTTCTGCATGCTTAATATGACAGTAGTGAGTCATTCACATTTTACTATATTTTCTAAAAATAAGATAAATATGACAGGCATGAAATCCAGCAGGTTCTGAGAACTGGTAGCGGAAATTTTGAGTAGTTCAGAGAACCAGCAAATGCCACCTCTGACTGGTCCCAGAGTGCAGTGGGAATGGAGATTTTGCAATATCCTTCCCCCAGGAGTGGGGAGGAAATGGAGATTTTGCAGTATCCTTCCCCTGCCATGCCCACAGAACCAGTAGTAAAAAGAATTGGATTTCACTACTGAAATATGATTTTAACATTTAGCTTTGAGCATAATTATTTTATTCTACTAATTCACATTGACCATAAAAACCTAAGATCTCTTTGTTCCAAGAGCGGCATCTGTACTTTGGAAAATTAAGCGCTGGAGTGCTTTGTAATATTTTGCTCTGGGGAAGCCTCATGCTTGGTAAATATTGCTCAAATGACATCAGACCTGCTAGTTTTAGGCCCCTCATAGCAATGCACAAGTAAGGAAAAAGAATTACACATACTTCTATAATGTATAATCTTCATGACATGATTAGAAAGTACTAGTAACCATAATAGAATTTGTAGCTCTTATTCATTTATTATTTCATTGTGGTTTACTCTTGACCAATTTGAATCTTTTTTGGCTATGCTGTTGCAGCTTGGGCCAATGGTGATTTACATTCAACATTTCTTTTGTTACTTTCCAATCTCTTCACAAAGTCTTGCACCTTGAGACAGGCAAACTTTTAGATGAAATATTCGTAGGAAAAACATATTTGCAGATGTGATTTGACATGCATTGATGTCAGCAAGTCCATGATACCGTAAGCAAGACACTCATAATGTGAATAATAAGGATGCAAGACAGATGCTCTTCAAGTAGTGTAATTGTTGTTTTAATTCCTTCCTGTGAATGCTATAGTATCGGAAAAGGATCTCTCTCTCTCCCTCTCTCTCTCTCTCTCTCTCTCTCTCCCCCCAAACAAACACACACAAACTATTATTTTTGTGGTCTATACTAATAGATGTAATCCATTAGACACTTATTGGAGTCCTGGGGAAATAAATTACCTTGAATATAACTAAAGCCATTGAAATGGCTTAAAGTTACTGTTGTATCCTTGAATCTTTTAATATCTATGTTTAAAGTAGGTGGAGAAAATATAGAAAAAGGAAAAACTATTCTTGCACTGATGAAGGGAATATTTTGGAAGAAAGGATAATTAGATACAATTGTTGGCACCTCCAATGGAAACTTTTGCAGCATTTTAGAAGCAACTCTGTATTTGTTCATCATCTTGATGGCTACGTCAATTTATTTGTAGTTCTCTGTGGTTTTATTTGAAGCTTGATCAAAGCTCTTTTGACTTTTTGCAGAAACACATGGAGAGTCTGTTTTGCCATTGGTTGGATTTCTTATATTGTTTCATTGATTGGCTTCAGACGTCAGATTTCTCTTACTGTCCCCACATCCATACTTTTTTTAGTTTCATCATGGTGCTTATGGTAATTGTGCAAGCATTGTTTTAAACTGGTGATCAGCAAGAAAAGTTTGGTGGTCTGCAGAAAAATTCTTTGCATTTTTAATCTTGCACTAAATCAGGGATCCTCAAACTACGGCCCCTGGGATGGATACGTACAGTGAACATTTGCGTTGCTGCAAAAGAGTCTCCCCCCTCAGGGTCTTTTTGTGTGGGTCGGAGGGGAGCAGAAATTCCAACTTGGGGTCTGCTTCAGCCTCCTGGTACAAGACTTTGGACGAAGGCTGGAGGGCAAAGAGCAGGAAGGGCTTGTTCCAGTGGGACAGCATCATGGCCTGGAATTGGCTGACCATCTCAGCCCGCTGAGCCTCCAGGCGCCAGTACCTGGCCTTGTACTCCTGCAGGTCTTCCCTCTGCTTGGAAAGTCCTCAGTGAGGTACTTCTACTGAGCCTTCTCGGTCAGATCTAATTTGAATTGAGCTGTTTTACCAACTCTTTCTTGTGGTGGCTGCTTAGCTCCAATAACTGCTTCCTGTTGGGGCCCTAAGGAGCCCGGGAGGGGATACGAGTAGTTGGGAGGAAAGGGGTTTGTAGAGGCCTGTGAGGCACTCCTTGATGTGAGTAACATTGAGTTGGCCAATGTCCACATATGACCACCTAGCCACATCCAGCCAGCCTGTCATTAGGCAGATTGTATTAGTGGTCCATGGGATTTAAAATTATGGGAATTATGAATTTAGTGGTCCCTGAGGTCTGAAAGGTTGGTGGCCCTTGGTTTAAAATGTGTCTTTCTCTTCTCCTATTCCTCATTCTATTGGGGAAAGTGCTTACTTACACAACGGCTGATATGCAATCATGTCATCATCATAATTTGTAAGAGGCTTTTAAATGCAACAAATTCAAAACGCCATAAAAGTTCTCCTACTGAGATTTTATTGTATTATTTTTGCAAGCAGCTGAATAAATGCATACATAAATATGGATGGAGCTAAGGAATGGGGGAGCTAACAGCTTCACACAGAGAGAGAGAGAGACACCCACTTCTGTGGGAGATGGAAGGATTTTATTTGTTTCAAGGTCTGTGATTGTACAGAAGGTAGAATACTGATTGAGTTAAAACTTCTTCTTTTTTTGCATTCTTCTCTTCGTCATTTGGCTCCTGGAAGCACACATTCTCAACATATCAAGGGCTACAGAAGTGAGGAGACGAGCAGATCAATTTTAACCTGCTTTGTTAACATTCTGTTTGAGAGGGTGCTTATACAATCATTTAAGTCATTATTTTTCATTGCTTTTGTTCATAAGTTTCCAGTTATTTATATCTGAAATATTGCATTTAACTATCAGCTGTACTTTCATCGTTACCAAAGCTTGTATTAAACCAATATACATCAGTCCTAACTTCACTGCAACATCTTCAATGAGTCAAAATGTATTATATATTTGCAGATGGCCCATTGCAATGGACTATCCCCAGTGGTGGGATTCAGCCAGTTTGCACCACTTCGGAAGAATTGGTTGTTAACTTTCTGAGCAATTTAGTGAGCTGATTGTTGGAAGAAATCATTAGGGCAGAGAACCGGTTGTTAAATTATTTTAATCCCACCACTGACTATCCCATAGCTGTATCATAATTCCAAACAGAATCCTACACTATTTGGTTTCCACCAAGGTGGATACATAAGGAAAAAATAATTTCACAAAATCTCTAATGCCTGGTGTTTTAATTGATTGCTATATTAGGGAGGGAGAGACTTTTGCAATGTTTATTATGAAGGGGGAAAAGAAGGAATATTTTTTTCACCAGGGGAATAAGTTTAAAATGATAATGTGTGTATGAAGGTGTCTGATACCATTATCATAATTAATATCAAAATTGCATGGCAGAATAGTAAATCTCCTATAATTCTACAAGAGATAATTTGATACCTGTTAAATACATGATTGATAACTAAGTGTTTCAATATTTTTCCTTTGTAAATATATGATTTTTTAAAAGGAAACTTTAATGATTGATATGCAATGTAGGGTCTGAAAGACACTGTCTTGTTTTCTACATTGTAATAATTATTGAATAATAACTAAAATAATAGGTATGAATTCTCACTATAGGTCTTACAGAGGCAAAAATGTTAGAAAGTAGATCTTTAAAGCTCTTCTTAAACTAATTCTTTTATATTTCATTTATATTTATATATATTTATATATATTTACTATGGCAAAATAGAATTTAATAAGATTGTCTAAACGGTTTCAGAATAAGAGGATCAGCATCTGAGCTACAATAGCGATCTATATCTTGAGCATCTTTATAAACACTATGCTCATTGCAGTAAATAATTTAGCCTTCTTCACTGTTAACAATGTATTATATCTGCCTCTTAACAAAACATTTGCTTTGTAATTTTAGAAATCTTGATATCCTAGGTTTTTTTTTTCTTTTATCAAAACACCTTTCCCAGGGAAAAGAAAAAAAATCTATTGCTGCCAACAGTTTACAATACATTTCATTTTAAGGAAAGTAAAATATATATCATATATAACAGCGGTCCCAACTATTTTGGCACCAGAAACTGGTTTCCGGAAAAGGCAGATTTTCCATGGATTGGGCAAGAAGGATGGTTTCACACACTACCTAGATGTCATGCATGTACAGGTGTGCCTTTGCTCACTGCCACCAATTGGTTCCTAACAGCCCACGGACTGGTACCAGGGATTGGGAACCCCTGATATACTGTATAACATCTGCAAAGAAGTAAAATCTGGAAGAACAAAATATTTAATATGAACATTATGGAATGAATTTCAAATTAATAACAATCGTATAATTTATAAAGTAATTATTGAGTTATTGTAATTATATTTCTAAACAGAGGATCTGATTAGTTTTGATTAAGAATTTAAAGTGAAATTATTCATGAGTTGATCACTTATTTAAATTAATGAACTACACAATTAATTTTGATCAATTTATATACACTTAAATCCTAATTACTGCAAACAATTTGCTTATTGTTCATTATAATTATGAACAATGTAAATTAGTTCTGCCAGCTTTTTGAACCTATTTTATCACTTCATAGGGGAAAAAAGGAATATTTTTTCACCAGGGGAATAAGTTTAAAATGATAATAACAAATCTCAAATTTCTTAAGTAAGGAAAGAATAGGATGAGACAGAAAACTAAATGGCAATGTGAAGAGCCTCTTCTGGTGACTTTGTAGATATATCCCTGTGGTTTTATTGGCTATATTAAAAAGTGGTTAGGCATTGTCTTATTTTAGAATATTTTTCCATTTCCAAGTCTAATTTAAAGTTATATTATTTCGCCTGCTATTTTTCCACTTAAAACTGATTGAGTCTGATCTTGTTTACCATCCCAGGACAGACATAATTGGAGAAATGTAGAAGATAAAAATTTGCTGTTTAGAAATCCAGTGATGTGAAAGATACAAAAAGTTCTAAGGGCCTCAAGTGTTCCAAAGATTATGTACATGAAATATATAAATTAGATGTAGAAAAAAACAGGTGTTCATATTAAAGGATTTATTTATAAGAAATAAATGGAAATTACATGCTTATATAATTTGCCTCTTTCATGTATCAAGCAGCAAAGGGTTATTTTTATACAAAAAGAGAGATATTAATTGGTGTCCTATTTTGTCTTTATTGTTTGGTCTTCCTTTTTAAATACTCTTTTGATTGAAGGAATACATTTCAAAGGTTCATTTTCCACTTTATTATAAAAAACTTGACAAAACAGCTGAAATAGATTCATTTTTTTCAGCCTCAAGCTTTGCAAATAAAATTAGAAACCATGTAATTGATTGGTATACCTTCAGGAACAGTTTCTCCCTGCCCTTCAGACAGTGTTTAAAAATACAACTGATGGGTTTTATTTTATTTTTTTGCGCTCAAGTTTCAGTTCTAGTTAACTTTAAGAATATTTGTGTCAAGAAAAAGGTTTTAAGAAAATGGGTGAGAAGACAAAAATTAATATTAATTGGGATTCCTGAGAGACCAAAAGAGAATGGATAAAAAGAGGGAGAT
>JANHFT010000200.1:0-10070 GCA_032467955.1 Pseudoxenodon macrops | reverse complement strand
AAAAGGGAAATTGGGAAAATCATTTCTCTGTTTAGCGTTCCTATGGTTTGAGCATTGTGGAATTCAGCCATGTTGAAATACCGGTACTTGGTTGCAAAGCCCAAAAGACCCCAGTTTAATAAATTAGATTCATAATAAATAAGATTGAAATGTTTGTATTGGTTCACATTCATTGATTTGTACCTGGGGAAAAGAAAACTTGCTGAATATTCTAATCCATAAGTGTTAAACTCAATCTTTAAATTTAGTAGATTGTGTCTGCATCCTTATTATTAGAAACATCGAGAGAGATCATCTTTAAAATTTTACTTTTAAATACTTTAGTATTTTCAGAGAAAGAGGGGAAAATAACTATAAATAAAGGGGAATAACTCACCATCTTTATTCATGCAACTATTGCTAAGATTGTATGCTATAGAGCCATAAATGACCTATCATCTAGTATCTCTGGTCTTTTTCAAAAATTATAGTAAGAGTTAGACTCCATTGGAAATAAAATGGAGCCTCAGTGGATCAGAGATTTCCAAAGCTCTGTGGGATGTTTCCCAAAAGTCTCTATGATTTTAAGTGCAGAATTCTACAGGGAAAAAATACTGATGTCCTGATTTAACAAACCTGATAACAAGAGGGGATATTTCAAAATAGCCCAAAATGACAACTTTCTTATAGTGGAACTTTAGAAGTGCTCCATTTGAATATCATATACAATGCATCTAAGGATAATATGTAAACATCTTAGAACATATTTTATATTTTATTTTGTAGGTCAGTGATTAAATATCAATACAGTTTTTGAAAAATTGAGAAGATTTCATGACCCAAACAGTATCTTTATTTTACTAGATGTTTACAGAGTATATTTCACAAATGTTCTTAGATGGTGGTATAGGGCTCCTTATGAGTCATTATGGTAGGTGAAATCCTTACAGACTTATCAAACCTTTTCTGATATGTTTATTTGAATATTCTTAAAAAGGAAGTCCATAATGAATATTTCATATTTTGGCCAGTTGGGAACTGAAAGGTTCTGCTGATTAAGCAAATTCACGAGCAGTATATTATATTCTTCAATGAAGTTAAACAAAGACTTAAAATTGAAATTTCATATTTCCTGTGTTCTGTTAGTGTACAAGCAGTGCTTAAAATTTCTTGTAGTTTTCAGATCTCACATTCCTTTCAGTTCAACCTATTTTCCTCTTCATGCAATCTAGAACTGTAACCCTGATTTCTGGGATTTGCCATAACAGGACGGGACGTGGTGGCACTGGTGAAGTTGGGTGTTTGAACTGTAGTGATGCAGCACCAGAACACCAGTGATGGCAGGGTCCTGGAACCATAATGAAATATTTCCAGCATGGACAGCCAGGTCATTGCATGGCCGAATGCCTGGCCTCTACCCCACAGGCCAAAGCAGGTCCTCATTGGATGAGCCAGGTGAAAAAGACCCCTTGAAGATCCCTAAGAAGTCCAGGTGGCAGCCCAAATAGTGGAACAACCACTATCTCCAACCAGGAAGGGCCCGGGGTAGGAAGGCGACTGAACAGTGGCAGGCAAGTACCATCAACCGTCCATGACAGTGATGATAACAGTAATGGGGACCCAGTGGTGAATGATCCCATTCAGTCCTTCATCATCCCTGTGACCATAATGGAGCCCCAGTCAGGTAAAGGGGGTAGGTATTAAGCCCTAATTGAAGCAGGATGTGCATGATGCCTGATTAGTCAAGCGGTAGCCACAGGCCTGGGGCTACAGGTCAAGGTGTTGGCCAAGCCTGTATGATGTGAGTAGAGTGATGGGCTCCTGTTAGGGAAATCCTGGTCACCCATGTAATTGAACTGGTTAGGTTGTACATGAGGAGCCTAGGGGGAAAGGATCAATCTGCTTCAGTCCAACTCCTACCCTTAGCATCCTTCACATGGGTTTACAAGGACTTGGAAGAGGTATTTAGTGAGAAGGAGAGCAACATGCTCCCTGCATATCACCCAATGGACTATGCTATTGAGTTCCTCCCCAGGGCAAAGCTGCCAAAGCCCAAAATGTAATCAATGATGCCAAAAGAAATAGAAGGGCTGCAGAAGTACATTAATAAGAACTTAGTCTGAGGTTTTCTTCAATATGCTCAATCGCAGATTGCAGCCACTGTCCTCTTTAAAGTGATGTGCTTATGTGGCATCAACAGGGTGTGTGTGGATAATATGTACACTTTCTCCCTTATGAAAGACATGCTGTCACACCTGGCTAAAAGGAGGATATTCATGAAATTGGATCTGTAGGAGCTGTATTACCGGGTACAAATCAAGGAGGGGGATAAGTAAAAGATCACGTCCAACTGTCCTCTGGGAAGTTTCCAATTCTGGGTGATGCCTTTCAGTCTGCAGGGGTTTCCAGCTGTATTTTATGCAGCTGATCAATGAGGTGTTACATGAGCAAGTGTATCAATGGGTGCTTGTGTATCTCGATAACATCCTCATTTACACTCAGACTATGGATGAGCACACCCAGCTGGATCAGAAGGGATTGAATAAACTGTTGGCTGCCAACCTATATGTAAAATTGTCAAAGTGCGATTTCCACCAAACACAATTAGATTACCTGGGGTACCATTTATCCAGCATCAGTGTGGAGATGGATCTAACCAATGTCCAGGCAGTTCTGGGCTGGCAGGCACCTACAATACACAAACAGTTGCGGAGTTTCCTGGGTCTTGCTAATTTTTATATACAATTCATACTCTCATTTGCTAAGGTGGCCCTGCCTTTAACAGACCTCATGAAGACAAAGCACACAGAGACAAAACCCAACCAGGTCAGCCACTTTGCTGTTGGTGGAATGCCAGAGGGCATTTGAAGCCCTAAAGGTCTTGTTCACCAAGGAGCTGGTACTGAAAATCTGTATCTCGAACAGGCCTTTTCAGTCCAAGCAAATGCCAGCGATGTAGTCATAGCTGTTGTACTTCTTCAGAGGGGCAAACAGAGCGTATTACAGCTGTGTGCATACACTTTTCGCAAACTCACTGAAACATAACAGAGGTGGACTATCTGGGAAAAGGAGGATTTTGCTGTCCAGTGGGGCATCATGACATAATACCATCTACTGAAGAGTAGTAAAGTGTCATTTGAGGTTTGGACAGTTCATAAAAACCTTGAGGCACTCCAAGTCCCAAGACCTACAACTAAGAAATTAAATACTGTACTTCTCTCCAAGTTTAAATGACAGCAGAGCTAAAGTGGCCATTTGAATATTGACAAGTGAAAACACACAAAAAATAGTTCAATTGTTAAGAATCGAAGCCATTCAATTTATTACTATATAAATATTGAATATGCCTGACTAAGTAGCAGCATCTCTTCAGCCTTGGCTGATTTGATGTAAGGAAGGAAGGCTGGAAATAATGCACAATATATTTGATGGGAATCTCAGAATTACTAGGGCTGCAGTATACATGGAAAAGTCAATTTTAGTCTCTAGAAGGGAAGCACCAAACTGGCTGTGGTTGATCCTTTTCAAACTTAAAGTAATGAGCATAGTCAAACACATCCTCTTAATGATCTTGTTGCATTTAGATTTTTAGTTTAATAAAGAAATCAACTTCTAAAAAGTAAACATTCCCGGGGTAGAGCGTTTTAACATATATAGATATATATATATATGAAGGTGGAAATACATTTTTAAACTTCCTTAACAATAATGTGCAGATGCGGTATATGTGACTCAATTAAGAAAGTATTTTCTTTTCACACATTATATATACCACATGCACACATGAAATAAACTCTTCAGAGGCATTCTGAAATAAAAGCATTTTTCACTACCTTCTATAGATGGAATTACATGTATCTGAAGATCTCAAAAATTGAACTCTTTGGGCAACCAGCATTCTTGAAAGGGAATCAGTTCCAATCTACTTCTTTGGCTGACATTTTGTTCAACAATCCCACATAATAGATATGGATTAACACTAATCATATTGGCAAGAAAGGTAGGCAGATTATAGAGCAATTATTGGCTGGATATAGCATCTTCTTCCTCCTCTTCAGGACTATTTTCACGTGTGGGACCTCTTTGGACAGGACTAAATATATATCAAAGCAAACTGCTTTAATACCATTCATGCCTATTAATGAAATATTCTTCCCATTCTTCAAATTTAAGAATTATTTGTCCCTGTGAGCATTCTGAATCAGAAGTAGCAAAAATGAGGATAAGTCAGTCTTAGTTATGAAGTTCAATTGGTTACAATTTTAGAAATTACCATATTTTTTAGAGTATAAGATGCACTCCCCGCCACTAAAAGAAGGTGAAAATTTGGGTGCCTTATACAATAAGTGTAGCCAAAAATATGAGGCACGGAGGTGGCAATGGTGTGTGGCAATCCCTGAAGCCTGGATCAGCTGATTGGGGGTATTCTGGAAGGCCGATCCACCCACCAATCTGCCGTTCATGCTGAATCAGGCTGCAATAATATGCTGAAGCTGACCTGGCTGTTCGCTATTTGCTGCAAAGATGTGTCAGAGTTTGAAGCAGCAATCACATCCAGAAAGCACACACAAGTAACTGATTCAGCAGGATTTAATAATTTTTCTTTATATATAATATAACACATAAAGTAAATATACAATACCAAAAGCAGGTTTCCCAACATAGTACAGTAATAAATACAAGCAAAACAAAGCAGAGGAGGGGAGTTTCAGTTTCAGTTTTGAGCAGCAGATTACTTTAGAGCTCAGCAACGACACAGAGCTGCAGAGCTAAGCCACACCCAGGCTCCAAACTGTCTTCTTATTGCTCACACAGCAAATACTGTTTCAGTTTTCAAGCAGCCCTCAACTCTCTCACACATTGACAGGATGCTAGTCAGATGAATACCGATAGATGCTGGTATGCAGAAACAGAATTCCCCCCCTTATTTTCCTCTCCCAAAACAAAGGTCCATCTTCTACTCCAGAGCATTTTATATTCCGAAAAACATGGTAGATTAAAAGCATCTTGTTATTAAATCTTAGTAGATTATTCACTTACCCTCAGTTTTATATCTATCCTTCCATAATATTACATTTGTTTTAAAAATCCACATAAATGTAAATATATATTTTATTCTATCTTTCTCAAACATTTCTCCTTATATATATATTTGCCAGCAAATCTACCACAAAGAAATAAATAGAAACCATATTATTTTCAAATATGTTTTAGCTGTGTTTAGTCTATCATGTTGGAAATTAATAATATTTCACATCTGCGTCATCAAAATCTTTTTATAGTAAATTAATATATTTCATTTAATCCACCAGGAAAAGATTGAAGACAAATGAGATCCAGGCAGAAGAAGAACATCATGGCTTCAAAATCTAAGGGACTGATTTGGACAAAACTCACCAGCACTTTTTCATATGGTAGTTGATAAAAATAAGATTGCCAACATAATTGCCAATGTCCAATGATGGATATGGCACAAGAAGAAGTAAGTTAATTTGTCTCCAAGTGATAAAATTAGTGTTATTCCCTATATCTCATTTTTCTCTTTCTTCTTGACACACAGAAAGAGGGGAAGATATTATTGGGCATCTTACTAGAGAAATATAAGAAAGAACATATCTACTTGATAGTACACATGATAACAGCAATGAGGATTGTATTTGCACAGAACTGGAAAGCAGGAAATACACCGGGAGATGAGCAAATAATAAAGAAAATTTTAGACTGCACAGAAATGAATAAATTGACATTAAGAATAAAAGATAAAGAGGATTTATTGTATTACAAGATCTGGGGGAAATTTTATAAATGGTCGGAAAATGAATATAAAGTAAAGGTATAGAAGTGAATGATGAGCTCAGATGTGACACTGTGAAAGAGGAAAGGGGGAGGGGGAATACAGAATTGGATATATAGCAGAAGACAAACACATGAAACTTAAATAAATAAATGAAAGTAATTTGTATAAAATAAAATATGGAAAATATAAGGTTATTGGAAAAGAATTCAAGGTTGCTGGAATACCAGAAAAGAAGAGTAAGAAAAGGAGAAGGAGAGGATGGAGGGGAAGTAGGAATGAAGAAAGGAGGAGGGGAGAAAAGGAGAGAGAGGTAGGGGGAAGAGTAGGAGGGAGATAAAGAAGGGGAGTTGGAGAAAGAGAAGGTAGGTAGGAAAGGAAGACAAAGGAGAGGGGGGAAGAAAGGAAGGAAAGAAATAAAGGGCAGAATAGAAATGGGGAATGTCAGGAAAGCAACCTTGAACTTATAAAAGAATAAGATAAAGTAGAATATATGTATGAAAGTACAATGAAAAATGAATGATATGAGAAATGTGATGATAAATATGTGACTGTTTATATGGAAATAAAATAAAAAAACTTGGGTGGGGGAGAAAGATGGGAAGATACACAATTCAGGTTCTTTGTTTTTCAAAAAGAAATGCCACATAAGATTTGAAAGGGCAAACTCAATGTCCTTAGGATAAGTTGTTCAGAAACTATGTCACACAAATACACACACACACAATGAATTAATATACTATATGTTGTATGCACAATGTACTATATACATTTACACATTTCATTTCATCTCATTTCATTTTATACCTGTTGCCATCAAATTATTTCTGAAACTGAAAAAATAACCTTCACCTGTGTAGTTGAAATCTCTTCAGGAAATGACTAACATTTAAAATCATCATCATCTGCCTAATCACAATATTTTACCTTAGAGAAGTATAAATGTTGAGAATCTTAATCTTATTTTCCATCTCTCCATTTGCTCTTTCCCATTGACATAGATGAAGAGGTAGCTATGGAGTTCCAGGTCTTTTCAAAAACAAATGACAAGAGAAATTTTGAAAGAGCAGCTTTGAGATCTTTGTTTCTCATGCTGTAGATCAATGGATTCAGCATGGGTGGAATAATGGAATACAATATTGTAATTGTAAAATCGAGATCTGATGGTTTGTTTGCAATGGGCCTTAGGTAAGCAAATAAAACAGTAAATATAAATATGGAAAAGACAGTGAGGTGTGGTAGACAAGTAGAGAAGGTCTTTTTTCTTCCATGAATGGAAGGAATTTTAAGAACAGCAGCAAAAATCTTCACATAGGTAATGACAATAAATATGAAACAACCAAATGCTAATGTAGAACTGAATAATACAACTCCAATTTCAGTTATGTATGATCCAGCACAGGCAATCTTAAGTAAATGTGGGATTTCACAGTAAAACTGATTGATAATATTAGAGCAAAATGGAATAAGGAAAGTTTCAACAGTGTTCATTACAGAATTGAGAAAGCTGGTGATCCACACACAACTAATCATTTTTTTGCAAGCTGTTCTGTTCATTATCATTTCATATTGTAAAGGATTGCAGATGGCAACATACCGATCGTAGGCCATGAGAGTCAGGACAGCAATGTCAGAACCGACAAAAAAAACAAACATGAGGACTTGAGTAACACATCCTGAGTAACAAATATGCCTTGTATTTGTAAGGGAATTAAAAATGGCTTTGGGAATAATGACTGAAACTGAACCAATGTCTTGTATGGCTAAGTTCATCAGGAAGAAGTACATGGGGATATGAAGGCGGTGGTCAGAAACAACTGCAATGATGATTAGAAGATTCCCTGTTAATGTCATTAAATACAGTATCAGTAATAAAACTACATATTTAATCTGTAGCTCCCAAATCTTTGAGAATTCCAAAAGAAGAAACTCAGATGTGTAATTATGCATTTTTAACCATGAGCATGTTCTCCCTAGAAAAAAGGGAAGAACAATTAAATATGCATTTGGAAAAAATATGAATATGTTCAATGTTCAATAAATGTCCATTGCATTTCTGGAGAATGAGAAATGAAACTGACAAAAAAATTATTCAGTTTGGTGGCATTCAATCTTCTGCTTCCCAAAATGTGGATTTAAATCACTATTACTTGCATTGTAGTAATATTATAGCAGTCTCTATCTCTGAATCAATTCTGTGAAATGCTCTCTCTTCATTAGGTGAATTTCTCCTGTCCATTTCTGTTACCAGATTTCAGTATAGTGTATAACGCAAGTTTTTTGTTTAAAAAACAAAAATAATTTTAGAGGTTCACAGATCGAAATGTAGAAAAAGGGAAATTGGGAAAACCATTCCTCTGTTTAAAGTTTAAATAAAATAAATAAAATAAAGTTCCTATGGTTTGAACTATTTGGAATTCAGCCATATTGAGATACTTACACCTTCTTGTTTTCTGTATTTTGTGATTTATACAGCAATCATTTCACAAATATATTTTTCCTTTTCTTTTGGGTGCTAGCTAAATATAATACATTTTGCAAATGCTGACTTTTTGAAAATATGTTTTGGGGAAAAATATTCCTCCCTCTCTGGAAGAAGCAACAACTGAAAAATATTTTTTAATAACTTGCGAGGTCTTCAATTAAATAATTAGGAAATTATACAAATTATATTATTTCTTAATCGTATCATGTGAAACGCAGAAAGGAAATTCTGACATACTTCAGCTGCTTATAGATTTAAGAATATTTTTTTCAGAGCCACATAAAAATTAGATCTGATTTGATTCAAATCAATCTCTGAATTAGTTATTTAGTCAATTAGATTTACAGTAAATAAGATAAAAATGTCTGAATCAGTACATCCATTGATTTATAGCTAGGGTAAAAGAAAACATACTGAATCTTGTAATTAATAAGGGTTAAGCTCAGTCTTTAAATTTTGTTGATTGAGTCTGGTGTGCAAATTAAAAACAATTTCAAGGGAGACAATCCTTAATATTTTATTTTCAAGTATTCTATTGTCTAATTAAGATCTACTTATATTATTTTCATTTCATTTCCAAAATAAAACTCTCTGAAAAATAATGACATAAAATCCATTAAAATGTCTAATCTATTTTAACTGGGATTGTAATTTCAAGGAAAAAGCAAAAAAAAGTTTAGGGAGAAAAGGGGAATAACTCACCATCTTTATTCATGCAGTTTTCTTTATTTTCTTTTGTTCTTTTTCTCTGCAACTGTTGCTAACATTGTATACTGAAGATCCATGAACAACATGTCATCCAATATGTCTAGCATTTCCCCCCCAAATATAGTAAGAGTTAGACTACATTGGAAATATAATGGAGCCTCAGTGGATCAGATATTTCCTAAACTCTATGGGATGATTCCCAAGGGTCTCTATTATTTTAAGTGCATAATTCTATAGGGGAAAAATACTGATGTTCTGATTTTACAAACGTGATAATAAGAGAGAGTACATCAAAATAGTCCAGAAGTACAACTTTCTCATAGTGGAAATTTAAAAGTGCTCCATTTGAAGATATTTTATACTGAGTTTAAGTGTAATGTGTAAATAGCTTAAAACACAGTTTTGTTTTATTTTGTAGGTGGGTAACTAAATATCATTATGGTTATTTAAAAATGGAAGAGGTTGATTTCATGATTCATGCAGTATCTTTATTTCACTAGTTGCTTACATAATATATTGCACAAATGCTCTTAGTAGTATTAGTAGTAGTAGTATTCATTATGATATGAGAAATCCTTTGACACTTATCAATCCTTTTTAGATACGTTTCCTTGAAGATTCTTAAAAAGAGGTCCATAATGCGTATTTGATATTTTGGATGGGTGGGAATTACAAAGGTTCTGCTGATCAAACAAATTCATGAGCACAATGTTATACTCTTCAGTGAGATTAAACAAAGACTTAAAATACAAAATTCATGTTCCTGTGTTCTGTAAAAATAGTGTTTAGAATTTTGTGTGGCCCTCCGACCGCACATTCCTTAGAGTTCTATATTTCTTACTCTTCAGACTATAAAACTGTAATGCTAATCTCCTTTGGCAATATTAAAACACACATGCAAAATAATTTGCAAGAATCGAATGATGTTCTTAAACATTCTATTCAGATATGAAGGAGGCAAATTATGACATCACAATATACGGGATACCATAAAATACAATAAAATAATATCAGAATATTACAATTATAAAATTAAATACCGTATTTTTCGGAGTATAAGACGCACCTTTTTACCCCAAAAAAGAGGGTCAAAATCTGGGTGCG
>JANHFT010000196.1:265395-276137 GCA_032467955.1 Pseudoxenodon macrops | reverse complement strand
CATCCATCCATCCATCCATCCATCCATCCATCCATCCATCCATCTATCTATCTATCTATCTATCTATCTATCTATCAATCAATCAATCAAATTTGACACTCCTGATTTAACATTTCTCTATTGATATAGACCTTGTGAAATATAAAGTCATCCCACTGATTATAAGATACTGTAAAGTTTATGAAGAATACTGCTGGGAACCTATCACAGCAGAGTTACTTTCTCCTATCTGTTGTTAAGTTACAAACTATGCTGCATTCTACTCTGTAGGCAGCCATTTGAAACCTTGCACCTTCCAGAATGGAGATTTCAGTCTTTATAATCTCCAATCAGCATGGGAATGGACCTATTAAAGGGATAGATTGCTTTATATCTGGTGAAGAGAGTATTATATTTGAGGCAATATATGGCACAGAGTTAAGTTCTCCCTATTTAGAGGTATGTTCCAGTGGTGTACAAGATGACGTTGACATACTTTGCCACTGATGTAGCAACAGCTAATATAAACAACTAATTACTATGGATCAGGCTGAAGACACATTGTACTCTAAGGATTTATATGCATAATTCCAATTAATGCTTTTAGGTGTTATACTCTTGATTGCCATGGGATCATAAATACAATTACAAGAAAAATGTACTTATAATACAGCTCAATTTCCATTCCCTTGAGTTTCCATGACATCAATGTTCCTTAGGGCATAAGTCTGTACTCATCATATATGTTGATGTAGATCTAAAATAGTGCAGAAGATTCTCACTAAACATATTACCAAGGAACAAATCTTACATCTAGACATTTAAATCACCACTTTTGAGTTGGACCAGGTTGTCCAATAATAGATAGGGGAAGTTTAGGTTATAGCCAATTATTGGCAGTTTTTCATGTTGTCCTCACTTTTCCTTATTTATCTGTGAATTGGTATTATTAGAATTCATGAAAATGCATGTTAAATATGTATTTTAGCCAGATTTTCAAAGTAAATACATAATGTATGTGTTTAGCTCAAACATGCAATTTCATTTCCATTTTAGTTGACTTTCAATCAAAAACTGCATTGTAATAAACTTGGGGTACAAATAAATAATATACGACAATTATGTGTGGGGTTTTTGGTTAAATTTCAAGTTCTTCTACTGTTTACATATTTTCCCAAAAAAAGCTTGTACAAATAACCGAAGCACTTTTCCATTCCCATCTAATATCTTAATTTTTTTGAAAAATATTAATAATAGATAATACAATATTTTCATATATATCTCCAGATGTATCTACATATATCTCCAAATGTCCTAATACAATGATGGCTAACCTTTTTGTTGTTGCATGCTGAAAACGTGTGTGTGTGTGTGTGTGTGTGCCTGCACCCATAATGCAATGCATGGGCAACCCCCATGACCTCCTTGCCCCCCTGCACATGTGCGCATGACCCCCTGTATGCATCCAATCCCATGCATATGCACAAGACCCCTATGCATGCATGTGTGTGATCCCACGCATGTGACCCCCCCCATTCATGCACCCTGCATGCACGGCAGAGACCCAAAAACTAGCTGGCTGGCGGGAGGCAATGTGCATGTGCAGTGGAGCTGAGCTGGGGTGACGGCTCGCGTGCCCTCAGAGAGGGCTCTGTGTGCCACCTGTGGCACACGTGCCATAGATTTGCCATCACAGTCCTAATGTATGTTTTTCCAATATTGGAAAAGTGCAGAGGAGGCTAAATTTTTTTTTGAAACTGTGATATGTCACTGAAGGAGAATAGATAGGAAGATACTTTTCGGTATCTGGAGTATTCTGGAGTATTCTAGGAATGTCTCACTGTTACTTCTGTGGCAGGGGAAACAAATCTCCAGGTATCAGTTGCAGGGAAAGAAGATTTTGAGAATGAGGTGTGCCCTCTTCTAGTACCGTAGTTGTGAGAATTCGAAGGCTACCTGATTTGCTACTGGAATAAACAAAATTCTGGATCAAGTGGGGCCTTGATAAGAACCAGCAAGCCATTTTTTTCAATTCTAAAGCTTTCAATTACATATGAACATATTTCCTTCTAGTGTGATTTATGGCCATAACATTGCATCACTTTCTCCTTAAGTTCATGTTTTAAAAATTGGCTTTTATTCTTTATTTCCCTTTTTAATCTCAAATTTTAAATGTCTATTTTGATGATGCGTCATAAATAAACAATTAAAAACAGTATAAATGTAATATCTGACCAATGAACTTTTCAAATCATATGATGGGTTATCTGTGGCCTAACCAGATCAGGCAACATCCCTTTCCAGTATTTTTTTTTTAATATGGCACTCACGACTCCTCAAATCATATTGATTACATTAGGTGACACTTTGTAGAAATACTTTGTAGTATCACTTTGAAATTTGCTGATAGGTGTGTATCTATTAACATACCTATTTCAGGTTTTCAAAAATCCAATCCCCATTCTTTCCCCACCTAAAAAAAAAAGGGAATTTTTTTGGGGGAACCCTAGTACCATCAGTAGAAGTCAAAAACTGTGAAACACAACATAGTTCCTGGTGCAAAATATTTGTTTACTCTAAAAGCCCTTGTTCAGAAGAAGGCTAAATGATGTGGGAAATAAGTTTTCCCATTCTGCTTTTTTTCAGATGATTTATCCAAATCCAAGAGTATTTTAAATCCATCATCTGGGACTATACTAACAATTTACAAATCCCCCAGTGGAATTTCAAACCAAAGTTGGTAAACATTGAGGTACAGTTGTGGGAGAGATTTTGGTAACTTTGTAAAATGTATTATAATGCATGATTTTGGCTTCTGCCATTGTTAATATTTTGTTTGTTTTCTTTATGTATTTATACATTTTGCTTTGGGGAGGAAATATTTCCTTATTGCAAGCTTGATTGATGCTGTGAGCCTGCTTACTTTCAGATAGGGATGGTGAAAATGCTGGCCTATGTTGGATGACTATTTAAAATGGGTACTGTAGAGCAATTCCAAGCTTTAATATTTCCTACAGAAGTTTGGCCTTACAAATAATTTATTTTGTGAAGTGCAAATTTCTTCCTGATAGAAATGATTTTGATCAGAAAGTGAGTTTCTTTCCAAGGTGCTGCTTATTAATATTATTTAGCCACTGCAGTTTCTGAACACTTATTTTCTTCTCTCTGCTAGCAGCAGAACCATTATATTAGGAAACCAGATTTCTAAAGAAAACCATATTATATATTTTGAAATATAATATATTTCATATTATATATTTTGCTTCTGATAATTAAGAAAACATCTAAAGCTGCTTTATCAGCTTCTTGGATATTGTGTTTTCCAGGTACAGCATTATTTTAGCTCTCTTTGACATAAATCTAGTATTTTGGGCAGAAGTATTTAAAATAAGAGCCAGTTTGGTCTAATGGTTAAGTCACCAAACGAGAAAGCAAGAGACCTTGAGTTCAAGTTCCGCCTTAGTCATGAAAGCTGACTGGGTGAACCTCAGGCCAATCACTCTCTCTCACTCCAACGCACCTCACAGGATTGTTGTTGTTCTGAAGAAAATAGAAGGACAAAGGTATATAGAATATGTTCACTGCTTTGAGTTATTTGTAAAAATAATAAAGGCGAGGTACAAAGTAAATAAATAAAAACAAATAAAAGAAATACAGTGATTGCATCACCAAGCCAAAGAATGCCAGATTTTAAAAGACACATCTAATTTCCAAAAAAATGTAATATAAAAATCATACTTTGGGCCTATAAAATCTTGCTCAATACTCATAAAACGTAACAGAAACTTCATATCATTTTTGCTTATTTGAGAGGGAGGGGAAATACCTAGAATACATGATAATTCCTGACTTCTGAAAAGAGCCCTAATCCCTGCCTTTGTATATCATGTATCTGTTAATGAAATAGTGGCCGTCCCTATATGAATGTAAAAGATAAATGTTGGATTCCCTTCTCCTTTACATTAATGCATGTTTTTATATTCACTGTTTTTAATGTACTGCACTTTTATTTCTGTCTTTTAATAATTAATAATTACTGGTTTTGATATGGAATGTTTCTACTTTAAACTATTGAACATTTGCCTAAGCAACTGAAAGGTTAACCAATTACTACATTTTGAATGGCTTCTACTTAGGAAATAAATGGAAACGATCAGGATATACGTATACTAAACAAACATTTTATCCCACTGAATCAATCCACTGCTCTATCAAAGGCTATACAAATGACTTTGTTGTGAAATGTAATTTCTAGACTGTCCTTAAAAGAAAACAGTGGTAAGAACATGTCAATGAAGATTCTCAGTTAGCCAGGTAAAACTGTCTTGAAATTGAGTCATGGCCGCTGGACTTATTTTCTCATTGAAACATTTTGCCATCCATCCAAGCAGCTTCTTCAAGTTGAAGAAGTTGATTAGGGAAATCTGAGTAGGCAGAGAATCATTGGAATGAACCAACTCCTAAAATTCTTAGGGGTTCTGCACCAACCTCAGGGTTTCCTCTCCGAAGAGCATGGCAACACGTGGAAGAAAGCCTGAGGTTGGTGTGGGAATGGCGATAAGAATTTTACATATTAGTACATTCCAGTGACTCTCAGCCTATTCAGATTTCCCTAACCAACTTGTTCAGGCTGAAAAAGCTGCTTGGATGGACAGCAAAATGTCTCAAACCAACAAGAAAATAAGTCCAGTTGACATTACTCGACTCCTAGACTAGGGTAATAACATTCAAGCAACATAGCTTTAGATATTGTTTGTAGTCTAAAATTCAGCTCATATATATAATCTGCCAAGGAAGTCAGCAAATCCAGTCTGTTCAAATGAGTATAAAGGTTTGTTGCAAGCTTAAGGTTTCTACAAGAATCTGAACTACTAACAGTGAAAACAATTGATGTAGATAAGACTCAATGGAATTCAAGGTGGGTTGGACTTAGATCTCTTGGAGGCACAAAGGGACAAGATTCATGATACAATTGATCCCTCCCTCAGGCTCAGCCTGGTCATCTCCTACATCAATCAACCAGTAAAATCCCATATATTGACACTATCCCAAGGGTTGAAGCATTAACCAGTACATGTTCACTCATCTAATAATATTGACTGTTATTTGCATACAGATTAAGTATTACAAAATTAACATAAAATTTGTTGAGAACATTGGTTTTGGTTGAAAGACCCACACTGGATTTGCTGCTTCATGGAATTCAAAGCAGTATTCAGTACATTTTATTTATTAATTAAATTTTTATATCATTCATTTTGCCAAAGGTGACATGGTGCCTCTTCAGGAATTTCTGTTGTATGTATGCACCTATATTTGTGCAAATTAGAGATGAGATGAAATGCAACCCATGCATAGGGTATGTCACCTCAGTATGCTAATCTATTTTTTGCTAAGTGTGCTTTGTTGTTTAGATTGCATATTCCATGACCAAAACATAATCTTTGGAATGTGCTGGAGAGTCTTGCAAATACACTTGTTTCCTAAATTTGAGAAATTTCAGCTAAGAGCTGAAATTTAGAGAAACTGGCCAATTCCTCTGATATCTGATATTTATCTGATATTGTTTGTACCAACTGACAGGAAACGATTGAGACAGAGATGTTCTTGCTCAGTCAAAAGATAGATCATGTAATCTGAATTTAGTCTTAGCTGCATTGCTCCCTTGTTCCCATTCAAGGTGTTTAGGTATCTTTTTTGACTCCGGCTTTATCCACTGAGAAAAAAGAAAGAAAGAAATTAACCTGTTTTACAAATGTGTCAAGGACAGATCTATACATCTTGATAGATTTGGTGTCCAGGTTGCTCAGTTACCTGCTCTATCAGAAATAGTAGATTGCTTCTCTGACAACATTAATTTCTGAAGATATCAGATCATGCCAGAATGGCATATCACTTAATTATAGCTCACCTGGATAACAGTGGTGACCTTTATATGCAGCTTTCGTTCACTTTAATGTTCTGAAACTTCACCTGTTCCAGAATCCTGCATTTACAGAAGTATAAATGAAACACAAAACTCCTTTCCACAGCCTTTCTACCGATTAACCTTCTATTTTTAAGCAAAATTCAAAGTATAAATATATCACTTGGAACCACAAACTACTTAAGGAAGTGGCATTCTCCCAACTGAGATTAGTTGGGCTTAAGACCCTTCTCTTGATCTCTTCAATCCACATCAGAGGCTCATTTGGTAGAAATGTGAGAAAGTATTTGCTTTCTTGTTCAAGGTAGATCAAAGTTGATTTTACTTTGTTGTGTTCTGAAAACAGGCATATTATTCAAACAGTTATTAGAAACATTAGCTGATTTATCTGTTGATTGATCGTATTATGCTTTTTTGCCATATTGATCTGTTTTAATCTTTCAATTGATTATTTTATGTTTAGACATGATAGCACTTTATATATATATATTTTATTATGAGCTGTTCTGAGAACTATTTTGGAAAACAAAAAGCTATAAATGTGAGAAAAATATTACTTGATTTCCTTAACTATGTGATAGACGTTGCATAGATCTTGCACTTGAACACACATACACACACAAATCTGGTATCTTCACAAGAAAAAAAGATATGTTAGTATTTTCAAAATAATACAGCCACAAGTGACATTTTGCCTCAGCAACAAAGGAAGAAAAGATTTGCAGTAATACTTAATGTGTTGTTTATTTGTTTTACACAGTGGTGAAATCCAATTATTTTTACTACCGGTTCTGTGGGTGTGGCTTAGTGGCCGTGGTGTGGCTTGGTGGGTGTGGCTTGGTGGGTGTTGCAGGGAAAGGATACTACAAAATCTCCATTCCCACCCCACTTTGGGGCCAGCCAGAAGTGGTATTTGGCGGTTCTCCGAACTTCTCAACATTTCCAATAATGGTTCTCCAGAACCTGTCAGAACCTGCTGAATTTCACCCCTGGTTTTACACCTAATCTTTCCAATAACAAATCCCTGTTTCATCTAATTGTCCAATCCTATATAAATATAGGATTCTATTATAGTCAACTTGAACTCCCCTGCTATTTCAGTTTCTTAAAAATTAAAAGCAACAAATTAGGAGAATGGATAACAACAATATTGGACTATTTATTTGGAGCCATCAAATACTTTACCTACAACCCACACAAAAAACACAATATTGAAAGAAAAACTATGTAATCCTATAAAATTAGAATCACTGTCATCTGATACTGCCCCACTTTTTGCAAGCAATGTCATAATGAAGTAATTGTGATGATAATGATAACCATTATACAGTAACAACAATTTTGTTCATCAATTTTATTTATGTACTAATTTTTCTTTCAAAAGGAAAGCATAGACTTCTCCTCAAGTACTTCTTTTAAAGTGAAAGCTAAGTTAGAAAGAGCACAAACTTGTGTCATTGTGCCTAGTTCTTGTCTTAGTCAGATATCCTGCTGGCCAGTTCCAAATGCAGCCTTCCTGGATTCTATTTTGTTTTTGTTTTCCTGGGGTAGCTATCGTTCCTTCCTAGGGACTTTTTTTTAATGACCTCATTTTTGAAAATTTAAGCTTTCTGCTTCCTTCACTAGTCATGTTCTGCATCTTAATTATTGCCAAGAGGATACAGTGACTTATTATACCAGGTACTAGTTGTACTAGTTGTTCTTACAAATGAGCAGAATAACAGTTCTATACAGATTGACTCATACTGACGATTCTACAAATATAGAAATTGCTGCCATGTAAATTGTTGTAAATATGTATGGACACAGGAATTTGTTGATTAATAGTTCCATTTATATTCCAGTACCTTTGACAATAAAAAAAAAATCAAGGGTGTGTTTTGGGAATAAATGTGCAACAATCCAAATGCATATTATTTTGTTAGATAACATGAGGACCTACTTCCTTTGCAGTTAGATGAAATGATGCAAAGAAGACTATGAGTCAGAACAGAACAGAATAACAAAATTGGAAGCTGTCCAGTCCCTTCTTAAAAGCCTCCAATAATGGAGCACCCACAACTTCTGAAGGCAAGCTGTTCCACTGGTTAATTGTTCTAACTGTCAGAAAATTTCTCCTTAGTTCTAGATTGTTCTCTCCTTGATCCATTGCTTTTTGTCCTCCTTCAGGTGCTTTGGGAAATAGCTTGACTCCATGTTCTTTGTGGCAACTTCTGACATATTGCAACACTGCTATCATGTTGCCCCTAGTGACTCTGGATAGCTTACATGGATTAAAAACAACAACAACATAACATGTAACACCAGACATCCAAGGATAAACAATAACTCAATTTAGAAATGAGGAAAAAAACCACATCAACAAAAATAGGGTTCATCTAACTAACTGAACCTTGGGGAAATAGCCTGGATCTTCCTAGAGGTGTGCATGTACTATAGGGCAGGTGATGCCACCAAGAAGATATAACTCCAATAAAATGGTTTTGTTTGATAGAAAGAACCCACAATACTGGAACTAATGTAGACAAGCAGAAACAATGAGAGAGAGGTGGTCATGCAATTAGCTTGGTCCTATGCCCATGATGGCAAGCCAATGGCACGCAGTGCCCTCTCTGATGGCATGCAATCCGTTGGTCCAGTTCAGCTCCGCTACACATGCGCACGTGCCTCCCACTGACCAGCTGGCCTTTGGGTCTCTGCCACACATGCGCGGGGAGTGGGACATGGACAGAGGTGGGCGTGTGTGGGGGATGCATGTGAATGCACAGGGGCATGTGCGTGGGACCGCATGTGAATGCCCATGGGGTCTGGCGCATGTGCAGGGACCATGTGTGCATTGCATTTTGGGGTTTTGGGTGCATGCACACGCATTCGTGCACACACACGCACACACTTTGGGCACTCAGTCTGGAAAAGGTTAGCCATAACTGTCTTATGCCATGTATCAAAGACCCAGGTAGTTTATATGACAGGGAAAATAGAGGAATCATTGTAAAAAAATAGAGCAATGAAGGATTTGGAGATTTTTTTTTGCATCTTGCTAAAGACTTTAACTAAATGGAAAACATGAAAGAAAGGGTTTTAAGTTATGGAGATGCTATTAGAAAGGTATTTGTAGTAAGTGCTCTGATCTGAGGAACGTTGGTCAAAAGTAGTGAAAATAGCTATTTATACATATTTATGGAAGAAGGCTAAAGGTAAGTTAACGCTGTGGGAATGGATTAATTAAGAATCATGTATCCTAAAACAAGAAGAGATTGGGTCAAGAATGAATGAGTGCTGAATGAATGTAGATTGAACTGTGAATGACCAGTATGAAAGAATCATATTGAAGTGGTTGAGCAATACTGGGGGAGTGAATGAGGACCCAAACATGTGAAGGAAGAGTGAATGAGTTGAAAGGAAGATGAAAACTGAGAACATGAGATTAAACAGAGTTGATGACATCTTTAAAGGAGAGAAAGACGGATTTAAAGAACAAAAGACAGTACAGGAAGTAGTGAATAAATGTGGGGGAAGTACAGATAATTTGCAAGGATAGAAAAGTTAAAAGAATTAAAGGAACAGCAAGGTACTTGTGTAAATTAAGTTTACTTTTCTTTTTGTTCAGAATAACAGGATAACAGAACAATAGAGTTGGAAGAGACCTTGGAGGTCTTTTAGTCCAACCCCCTGCTTAACGCTATGCCAGTGATGGCTAACCTTTTCCGGACTGAGTTGCCCAAAGTGCACACGCCCTCCCCCCCAAACCCACAAATTGCAATGCACACGTGGCCCCCATGTATATGCATACCCCTGCAAATGCATGTATGGTCCCTGTGTGCACCCTGTTCCCTGCATGCACCCTGCCCCTTGCATGAATGTGTGACCCTCCATGTGTGCCCTGCCCCCATGCATGTATGGCAGAGACCCAAAGACCAGCTGGCCAGCAGGAGGCATGCACATGCACGGTGGAGCTGAGCTGGGGCAATGGCTTGCATGCCACAGAGCAAGTGCTGCGTGCCACCTCTGGAACACATGCCATAGGTTCACCATCACGGACCTATGCCATTCCTGACAAATGGCTGTCTAATCTCTTTTTAAAAACCTTCAGTGATGGAGCGCTCACAACTTCTGGTGGGAAGCCATTCCACTGATTAATTATTTTCACTGTCAGGAAATTTCTCCTTAATTCTCTCTTTTATAATCTTCCACCTGTTACTTCTTGTAACAAGTGCTTTGGGTAATAGGTCAACCCTCTTTTCTCTGTGACTGCCCCTCAAATATTGGAAGACTGCTTTCATGTCCGTCCTTTTTGTTAGATAACATATGTTACTTTTCCCGAAAATAAGGTCTTATTTTCTTTTGGGCTCCAAAATAAGCACCAGGTCTTATTTCGGGGGAATGTCTTACCCACTTAACTGAGTCAGTCAGCCTCAGTCAGCCCTCCCATACCCTGACACCTGGGGTGCCATTGCCCAACTTCTTCTGCTCACTGCCACTCATGGTCAGATGACATATGGTTCATCACACCAGTGCTGCCACTTGTGGCAGGAGTCTGTGAGGTGTAGCGTCATTGCAATCAGACAGTGTGCGGGGTTTAATTAGGGCTTTTTTAAGGATAGGGCTTATATTAGGTGCATTTCTGAAAAGAAATCTGTTCCAAATGCAAAACACAAGCAGAGGAGAGGAGTTTCAGTTTTATTTTCACCAGGGGATAGGATAGGGGAGGATTATGTGGGGCAAGGCTGAGGGAGAGAAGGGGATAGGATAGGGGATAATTCTGTGGGAAACAGATTAGGGAGAGAAGGGGATAGTGGAGGCTTCTGTAGGGTAAGGCTAGGGGACAGGAGGGGAT
>JANHFT010000196.1:248703-260370 GCA_032467955.1 Pseudoxenodon macrops | reverse complement strand
CTTCTTCTTCTTCTTCTTCTTCTTCTTCTTCTTCTTCTTCTTCTTCTTCTTCCTTCCTTCCTTCCTTCCTTCCTTCCCCCAAATTAGCAAAAAACTATTTTGATTTTTTAATGGGAAACAGAGTTTTAGTTGTTGGTTTGGGTCCAGACATAACCTGCAGGTTCAGGATTCCTTACTTTTGACAGCTTTGACTTAGAAAGAATCCTTATAACTTCAAATGCATTATTTCTTCTATTTCAGGCCCTTACATCCTTGAATAGAATAGAATAGAATAACAGAGTTGGAAGGGACCTTAGAGGTCTTCTAGTCCAACCCACTGGCTAGGCAGGAAACCCTACACCATTTCAGATAAATGGTTATCCAACATCTTCTTATCTTGGTTTTATTTTTAGTGTCTTAACTAGTGCTAAGCAGGAGGGTCCCTCCCCAATTTTTCCTTCCTTCACTTTTATGAAATAAAATTGCTTTTCATTTTATTTAAAAAAAGAAAAGTAACATTTAAATGTCCGCTCTCCAAAAACTGCAAGTTCTTCAGAGGAGATCATTAATTGGTATATAACATACTGTTTAATTATGTCTTCTGCTTTATGGATTCTCTAGTACAATATTTTTCAAACTTGGCAACTCTAAGATGTGTGGAGTTCAGCTCCCAAACTTCTGGCTGAAAGTCCATTCATCTTAAAGTTTTCAAGTGTGAGAAACGTAGCTCTAGTGGATCCTGCACTGAGCATTGGGGCAGGAAAGGATGACCTCAAGGTCCATTTCAACTCATACTTTCTTTGATTTACCCATTACACCTTATTTTCCTCTTTAGTTTATCTTATTTATTTTTTTATTTAAGATAATTTATAATTTATAGTTTAATTGATCTGTTCTTCAATCTTCATGCCCCATTAGGTTTTCTATTGCCTGCTGGTTTATTTTATATTATATATAAAGGCATGATAATAGAAAGGGCTCTATTGTGTTCATTTCTATCATTTAAGCCTCAGTGACCAGTTTGATGGAGCATGTCACAGCAGCCAAACATACTTCTTACGTTTTAAATAATTAACTAGAGAGCCCGAATAGCCCACTGCTAAATATAGCTCTAGGAGGCTGGACTGACTATCAATCACTCAGTCCATCAAAGTGCTAAGTACATCATCTGGGATTCATAATTCATGGAGAATTTAGAGTCGTGCTTGGGCACTTTGTTTCTTATAGGTAAATGTGCCCCATAGTGATTTTTCTGCTTAATCTGAACAAATATATATGAATGACATGAAAAAAGTGAATTTAATTTTTTTGTTGTTGAATGTGGTACAGAATGACATTTCATTCCATATGTCTTTTCTTCTCACCTTGCTAACCTTAGGGCTACATGGAGTGGCTTGGTTCTTTGTTGCACAGAAGGAAAGGAGTTTTCCTCACGGAGGTGAAGACAAAATCTGTTTCAGTGAGACAGCCTGAATCTTCACTTCCCAGCCTGAATCTGGCTATTTCAGTAGCTGGAAAAGGCTTCTGTATATGAATTTCTGCATCTAAGCTTCTTCCGCACTTTTCAGTGGGTGACCAGAACCCCTGCCCAGAAATAATTAGAAGAGCCCGATTCAGGCTGTGAGAGGAAAAGATAGAGGGGGGGGGAATGGCTACTTTGCATCACAGATTGGTTCAGTTTCATGACTCAGTTGAATCTAATCAAACCACCTCATTGAAGCTTTGCAACCCCCTTTAACAATACATTTATTTGGTTTATTTTGAATATCGGTGTTATAAAAAATGGCAGCTATTACTTTGTGCTTGCCCTGCTTCAATTTCATGCTGGTGGCGGCCATCTTCACCTTTTTGCTCCAGCTGCCCCATCACTTTCCTGTATGCTTTTTCAGTCTGGTGACCTTCATATTTATTTGCACAGAATTTCCATAATCTACAGAGAGCATGTTGTAATCGAATACAGTGTTTCTTAACTTCCAACAAGTTTAAGATGCGTAGACTTCAACTTCCAAAATTCTTGAAACCTGCTTGATGGCTGGGGAATTCTGGGAGTTGCACACTTCTTAAAATTGCTGAGATTCAAAAACACCCATACAATACAGAACACAAATATTGTTGTTTTTATTGTAACATTTATGCTTTACAATTACATTATCTTGAGTATATTTTTACAGTATTCTAGAATCTAGATCTTCAGAGGGCTTATACATTTTTGGAACTTCCTGCAGTCACTAGACAGCTGCCAGAGGCTCAGCAGAGGCCAAAAGGTCAGTTCTGATCCCCCCCCTATCATTTGGGTAATTCGCATGTAATCTACAATGGAATATAATCCCTTCTTCCCTAAAAAATGTATATTGGAAGCAATATACTTCCTTTTACAAAGCGCCAGGGTGTTGATCTGTTCACAAAAGCCAACCATAATTACAGCAATAATTTCTCCATTGCAGCCAAAGCTTTTTATTTAGGGCAATATACAGCCATGTGCAAGAGGCCAGGAGAAGGCCCCATTTGAGACACTTAAATCCCACTTAAGCCCTTGAAGGCTTAACTAGCAATGAGACCTTCAGCTGGTGCCCAAGCATTTCAGCCTTAACAGAGAACTGGGCAGCCAGTACAGGATTCTCATGTGGGAATACACTGGAGTGCACTGTAGTTGGCAAGTCTCCTTTAAACTACTCCCCCCTCCTTTTTTTTTGCTGGCTCATTGCCTAGTTCTGCAGGAAGGAAAAATGTCAACTTGCCAAAAGCATCTTCCATTTGCATTCCAACCCATTTGAAAGACCATCCAAACTAAACAAAAAAAAATTAAAGGGGAGAGGCAGGGACTTGTCCAATTTCCTGCCTTGATCCCTTAGGGAAATGGTTTATTAGTGAGCATCATTGCAAAGGCAAAATGGAGAGGAATATATGAATGAGAGAAAATGGGAGGAGGGAAGGAGACCGACCGGCACGGGGGGGGGGAATCATCTAAATCATCAAACTGACATGAAATTTGGAAGCCTAGAAATATTCTTTATATTTAAGTCTGGTTCTTCAAGTTGTAAATATTAAGAATTTAAACATGGTCCGGACATCAGAAATGAGAAAAGAAAGGAAATAGGGTAAGGGTTTGAGGTGGAAGAGGAAAGGGTGTAAATTTGTTTAAATAAAATTTAGTTTTAAAAATTCAATATGTTCCGTCTTTTAGTTCCTGCTTGCTTTTTTTTTTTGTCAAACCATAATGCTCTAAATATTTCAATTGTGATTTGCTGAATATTGTGTGGTATGGACAAATCTAGTTTGTGCTGCATTGAACCATGTTTTAGGAATATTTTACTTATTCTTTACAACAGGAGTCAAACTGGCAGCCTGCAGGCCGGATGCATCACATACAGGCCACGCCCACTCCAGTTCCGCAAAGCGAAAAAACATCACGATACGTCACGTGATGGCAATGTGATGCGACGAGTTTGACACCCGTGCTTTATAATAACAGTTTTGTGTCTCCACAACAATCTTGACTACTGGCTACTGCCTGGAAAGATCCCTGCAATTTTCTTGGCAGCACTGTCAGAACTGATTTACCATTGCTTGCTTCCAGGCAATGAGAAAAAGTGACAGGCCCAAGGTTGCCCCACTGCCTTTATGCCTAATGTAGAATTAGAACTCACGATCTTCTGGTTTCTAGCATGGTGCATTTAACCATTGCAAAAAATTGGCCCAGACGTATCTTTAGGTAAACAATAATACAGAAGCTAAACAACCGTATCAGAGCTGAATTACAAATTAAGTCATCTGCCAGTTTTGTGCACATTTATTCACATTTATGTTTTGTGCTGTTTCCGTATCATTTTGAGATTTCTTTTTTAAGAAGCTAGAATTTATACTATTTTAAACATAGTTTAAAACTACACATTTTCCTACTAAAATATGCATCTTTTACGCATTGGAGATAAAACTGTGTATTTGTGTGCTTTATCCTACAATAATGAATTTTATGACTTGGAACAAATGATGGTATTGCTAAATTTAGAAAAATGTGAAGAATGAAGTTTTGTTTGTTTAAGTAAGACAAGACTAAGCAAAATCTTTAAGCATTTCTAGAGTAGCTACTATTATCAAACCCTTTCCAGAATGTGGCTTTTGTTTTTCTACAAGCACTAAAGAAGACTAAAATTCCCTCAGGTACAGTTTCTCCCAACATCTTGTTGCGATGTTTGTAGAAACTGCAGCTGCTGAATGTTGCCCTGGTTTCAGAAAAGCCCTCGTATGTGGAGAGAGTGCTGTTCTTTGGGGAATATGGCTAACAGATAACATCAACTGTTCCTTTTCATTGTGGACCATAACTACTTGTTCAAATTGTGTATTAAAATATATTGCTATGGAAATAAGTACCATTTGATCAATTGACGGGACACTGTAGGTCTTAATTTTGAAGAGAAGAGGTGTACAGTGGTATCCTGCGGGGTCAAAACTCAAAATGGTGGTCAAACTCATACAACTGAAAACCAACATTTTCCTGTGTTGTGATAAAAAAGGGTTGGAACTTTAATCACATTAGCACAACTGAAATCTTAACTTTTCTGATCATCCCAAAGAAGTGTGAAAATGTTGTTTATCAAAATGTTCTTCTTGGAATTTTATGTAGGTTTTATAAAGAAGAAACAGACTTCTTCCTAGTTGTGGGGCAAGAACAGCTGTGAATTCAGGAAAGGGAAGAAAAAAGATGAGATATGTTAAAGCAACAATCACATATGGAATACTATCACATTATTCTCCTCATTTACATGGAAATCATCATAAGGGGGATTTTCATAAATCTTGTAATTTACAACTTTGCTATGGCTAAACTGGAAGTTACCAGGCCGAGGAAGGCCGCTCTAACATTTCTCTAAGAAATAGGATCTTACTGCTTTCTATGGTGTTTCTTTCATACAGAATATTCTGGTTGGACGTCTTGATTGGGGAAGATGTGCACACAAAGATCTCAATCTTCTCTTCATAAAACAATCCACTAAAAGGTTGTGCCAAAGCTTTCCTTCTGGGAGGGAGAGTATACTCTGGCTCAAGCACTTTGTGTTTTCCTCAACGATTCCCTAGTGCATATCTGGCAAGATCTCAAAACATTCTTAACACAAATTGTCTTTGGTCAATAAATAGCAGAAGAGAAGTGTCCTGGAAGAAAAGATTTATTGCAAGAGTGATACAAACACACCCATAAATCAGAATGAAATGAGAGTGCTTTCAGGTAGCAGTGCTGACATTTATGCAAATCTTAGTAAAGGCAAGAATACATTTACAGCACACTGAATAATGCCTCATTTTTTTATGAGCAACCCCCAAAGCTAGTTTATAAACAAAGAAAATGTCACAGAAGACCTTTTAAAAAAAAAAAACTTATATAGTGCTGTTTTCTTCTGAGCTAAGAACAGCTTAAACAAGGGCTTATTCGCACTGCCAAGTTTTCCCATTATGGGCCAGCAACAATTTCTGGAGGACAGAATGAACAATAAAATTATATTAATCTCCAGTCAACACTAAAATGACCCCAGGGCACATTGTTTTCTGCTCCAATTTATAGTTTAGTATAGTTTTCCATGTCATGTTAAAGATGATATGTTAAAGAAAAACAACCTTAGGAGTGACATGATAGCTGTCTTTCCGTATTTGAAGGGTTGTTACATGTCACAGGGAAGAAAAGGTCAGTTTATTCCCCAAAGCACCAGAGAGCAGGACAAGAAGCAAAAGGTGGAAGCTAGTCATAGGAGTTTCAACCTGAAACTAAGGAGAAATGCAACAGCTTGCCTCTAGGAGTTGTAGGTGTTCCATTGCTGGAAGTTTTCAAGAAAAGATTGGATTTGTCTGGAATGAGGACTCCTGCCTTGGGCAAAGAGTTGGATTAGAAGATCTCCAAGGTTCCTTCTGGCCCTATGATTCTGTGATTCTTACATTAAGATTTCAATCCATTTTAGATACTATGCTTCAGTTGGCAACTTTGCAGTGGAAGAACTATCCTTCAACTGAATTAAAGTTCACCATAGGGTTTAGAACATCTTTTATCATAAATACTATAAGAGCACAGTTGATGGGACACTTGCTCTGCCATAGAAAGTGGTTTCACTAGCAGAAACATTTTAATTGCTATCTTCCTTTTCTGAATTAAAAGAGTTCAGGATAGAACATTTCACCCTCTCTATCAATAGATTATTTAGGCTATTTGGGATCTGAGGGACCCAATACACCTACTTATATGTATGTCACCAGATGTATATCTGAGGCAGCTTCCAGATAAGTATGAGTGCAGAGCCTTCCCTATTATACTGGCTTCAGAACTTTCATACCCAGAAATCCATGGGATATGGAGGGGCAGTTTAAGGTGACTTGGTCAAAGACTGTGACTTGTTTGATCTCAACTAGTCTGGCACATCACAAAAGTGCTTTTCGAAAAGGCAACTGGACTTTCTTGATTTTTTCCTTGAAAATATTTTGCTTCTCATCCAACAATCTTCTTCAGTTCCCTTGAAGCTTCTTGGATGAGAAGTGAAATGTTTTCAAGTGGGGAAAAAACCCCAAGAAAGTCCAGTTGCCTTTTGGAAAAGTATCTTTGGGACAAGCATGACCTGGATGATTGAGAATCTCCATAGACATTTGGTCTGGCAGGTCTACAATAGAACTGCCCTCTTCCAGCTAATCATTGGGTTTGGAACTGTTTGCAGAATCCCAGTGTCCCCGCTTCCCCCAGTATGGTTTGGTTGTCCCATCAACTCTTTTTCTCTTCACGTTAAACAGTATGAAGCCCTGCAATTAAATAGCCTATCTTTGGTTAACCACATAATTTAAAATATAATGGAAAGATGGATCTTATATTTCTGTAGTCTGCATGGCAAGAAATTCTTTCCCCCAGTGGCCACTGCTTCCTGGAAAGCCTTGGCTCTTTACTTCCTCTTCTCAGTTGATGTTTTATGTGTGGATAATATTAGGTAGGGTTTAGGGAACCACCTATCATGGCCTTTAGAATGTCATGCATTAAAGCTTTATGGACAAGCAGTGCAGCAGGGACCCCTTTTGGGTGTATGGTAGCAGTGTTAGAAGGGAACAGCATAATGAGGGTAGCATAATTTCCTGTCAATTTCATGACTGAGATCACAGTACAGCAGCTGTCTGGATGTGGTTTGAAAGGTGATGGTTTCTTGAAAAGTAGATATCTGATTTAATCCTTAGATAAGACCATCAAGTGCATTCTTGCACCCCTCCTAAATTCCAGTGCTTCAGGACCAGATTGGCAACTTCAGTTGCGTCCTTTAAATGCAAAGGGGGAAAAAAAGCTGTTAAAATATACTATAAATACATCACACTTGGGAGACAATCTTTTGACCTGTAGAGATTATTGTCACCATGTTCTCTATCTGATTAATAGGTGATTACTGTTGTTGTGAGAGAGTCTGGTATGCAACTTAAGTGTTAATGAATTAATGGCTAGTGCAATTTATCCCATTCATTTCCCTAGCAAGGGGATCATGAGTTGGTATAGGTATAGGAGCTGGTCTGACCAACCGGCTGAGCCTATTTGTCATTTCTGAAGAAGACAACTATTTATGAAAAGAAGAGGAGATGAAGTAGAAGAATGTCAAGCTTCAAAAGGTGCATTTTGCTGTTTCAACTATTATAGCTTCCCAGCTTGCCAACAAACTTTGGGGGAAGGGAAGGGGGAGATAGATGCCAGCCGTGAGAGCTAAGGACGTTTCAGCAGGTGTTTATCAGAGCCAAAAGACTTTCTCACAACAATACCAGGAGACTCCATTGGACAATGTGACCTGGTCTAATAGAGGAAAGGGAAAACCTGAACTTTAACTATGTATGTTTGCTCAGAAATGGTTAGATCTAGTTTTGCCCTCATTGGTGCCGAAATGATGTACACAATAAAGTTTTGCATTAAGCGATTGGATCATTTTGGCCGTGTTTACTTTGGTTGAGTTCATCAGTCAGAATGTTGACAAAGAGACTTCTACTGTTTCCTTGAGACATTCATACATTGAAAAGGAGACTTCAATGTAGACAGAGGCTTCCAATCGAAGATACCACTGGTTGGAGTAGAACAGCTACTCTTTTATGGTTCTTTTAGTCTAAACAGTTTCTTTAAGTATGACAATGAGTAGATCATGCAAAGACTACGGAATTAAATCAGTCTCCTTTTCCTATAGAAAGAAAAACCTTTAGCACATTTTTGTCACCAGCTGTCTATAGTAGATTTGACAATGTGGGGAAGAACCATAATTATGGAGAAGAGAGTGGGAAGCCAGGATGAAAACTATGAGCTCTTCATTCCCACACATTTACCAAGCCTGGACCCATTTCTAAATTTCCTTATTGTTGTGCCACATAACTGGTTATTATTAGGGGGAAGAGACAGAGAAGAGAGAAAGAGACAGGAGAGGGGAGATTTTTTTGTCATCAAGTCTTTTTTTTATTCCTAGCAACCACATACAGTAGATAGATCTCCATGATGAAGAGCAGGCATAGAAAAATATTCGCTGGAATCAGAATAGTAAGTAAATCACACTTTAGAAAAGGAGTGGGGGGCCCACTTCTAAGTTCCCCACTTTTTTTGCAAAGAGTAGTAGTAAAGAGGAGCAATGGATCATGAAAAAATTCTTGGAATAAAGATTGCCAAAAAATAATAGCCCAGTTTTCTGGGGTTTGGGAGATTAAAAAAAAGAAGGAAAATACTTTCATAGAGAGGGAGAAGATAAATGGTAAGGATTTTAAAAGAACTGCAGTACAAATGCATACACACTTATTTAACAGTAAATTCCATTGCATTCAGGGCAACATTTATAAGATGCTTTATGTTTATATCCAGCCATTTTTTCTGTGTGCTCAAAGCAAGTTACATGGGGCTGAAACTCATTTTAACCCCACAGAAATAGCAACCGTCTGAATTTAACTCCAATGATACATCTCATTGTACATCCAAAGCAAAGATCATTGTGTATGTCTTGAATTGAGGTGAGTAAGAACATCTAGATAATTTGTTTGATATATTTTTGAATATATATGAATAAATTAAAGGAAAGCAAGACAATGCTGTCATCAGGAATGGAAGTTCATCAGTGTGTCACACAGCAGGTCTCTTAATCCCAGAGGCATATTTAATTAGGGCACATTGAATGAGCAGGATGAGAAGAGGATAAAAATACTGCTGTGAATAATTGAATGGATCTGAGGCTGGACAATGCCATTGCTCAGCTTATATCCATACCAGCTCTGGCTCATTTATCCTACAAAGACAGAATAATGTAAAACCCAATCAGACTTGGGTTGTATGGATTAGATTAGAATTGTGGAAACACATAAACTATAAACCTGTGCTCAACATCATAGGAGGCTATAATTGGAATTAAAGGAAGAATGCATGTGTAGGTGGACTTTGGGCACTTATTCAAGACAACCATCTTCTACATTTCTTTGTTGTCATCTCTTTGTAATAAGAGCCGCAGTGGGGCAGTGGTTAGAGTGCAGTACTGCAGGCTATTTTTGCTGACTGCCAGCTGCCTGCAATTTGGCAGATCAAATCTCATCAAGCTCAAGGTGGACTCAGCCTTCCATCCTGAGGTCAGTAAAATGAGGATCTAGATTGTTGGGGGCAATACGCTGACTCTGTAAACTGCTTAGAGTGGGCTGTAAAAAGCACTGTGAAGCAGTATATAAATCTAAGTGCTATTACTATTGCTAGTGCTAAGTGGTGATGCAGCCAAATGCAGGCACAAAACAGCCTTATATTTTACGATTTGCTGGTAATTTTCTTGTTCTGTCAGAATCAAGTAACTTCTTTCTTGCTATCAATGTTTATCTAATGCATATATCTTTTCGTTACTCGAGTATCCTGACATATGTATTAGATGTGCTGACAGTAAACAGGAAGTTATCCAAAGTCGGGTAGGGGGGGGGGAGTACAAGGTAACCTGGGCATTTACATTGCAAAGCTGACAGCATTTCAATGATCTGGTGAAAGAAAATGTGGTTTTATGTGTGAAAATGTTTCTTGTTTCTAAGCTAAAAGCTATATTCATGCATGTTACAAATTTTGTATTTGATAACAAGTAACAACAGAAAATATTCTGAAAAGAAGGAAATATTATGCTATTTTAGGTTCTTTTTACAGAAAGAATGCTAAACTGTAGTTTGAATTTTGTTTAAATACACCTGAGTGTTACATCTTAAATCGCCTAAATACTAAAGCAAGTACCTTGAATTATCTCGGATCCATAGTTCCTTTGGGAATTCTGTCTTGATGGAAACCATGTCTCTAATATCATTCCTCTCATTTCTGTTTCTTCATTAACACCAGAGGTGGGTTGCTGCGGTTCGGTTTGGTTCTCTAGAACTGTTAGCGGAGATTTGCCTCCATTCGCTGAATCGGCAGCGATGTCCAGCTGGCCATGCCCCAGAGCGCCCTCTCTGGGAGGAAATCGGTCCTTCCAGTGGAAATTGCCTTGAAAATAACCCTCTGTGCATGTGCAAAGCCTCCTTTTGAGGCAATACCCAGATGTGACGGGTGCACATGTGTGAGTGCAGCGAGCGTGCATGTGCAAAATGCACACTTCCGTCACAAGTAGAACCGGTAGGAAAGGTAAGTAGAACCCGCCCCGATCAACACTATTCCCTTCTATAGACCATGTGAAAAAGGAAGCATCCCTCCTTCAGGGAGATGAGCAGTTATCTATGGAGATTCTCAGTCATCCAGGTCATGGTTGTCCGAAAGGTACTTTAACAGTTTGAGATGCAGACAACACAGACTCATCCCCAACATCCTGCAGAAAGGATAGCTCCACAACACAGTCCTTTCAGCAGTTCCAAGAAGGCTCCACACCCATTTGCGCTACTCAGGCAACCCTAAGGACACAGACAAATCTCAAAATGGCCTCAACAACTCTCTAAAAGAATTCAAATGACCAGACGACTGCAAGGAATATAAATCCTTCCATTCAACCACCATCCAGTCAGAGCTGAAGAAGCTTCTTGGATGAGAAGTGAAACGTCTTCAAAGAAAAACAAGAAAGTCTAATTGTCTCTTGACAAAGCACCTTTGGGAGATGAGCAGTCTAGAAACACCATTATAAATAAATAATAAATATAAGGTGCCTATGTATATGCACTCACACACACAAAATACACATATTGGCTTTTCCAAGGAATCTACTTAAAGAGTTGAATTTTGTAGAGCTAAAGCATATCTTGTTGAATATGCCTGATTGCTCTCACACAACATCCCTGTGAGGTGGGTTGACAAAGAGTGGCCCAAGATCACCAAGCTGGTTTTCATACTTTCATACTTAAGGCAGGCCTAGAACTCACAATCTCTTGGTATCTAGGCTGGCACCTTATCCAGTATACCAACAGCTTGGTTGAATGGTGGCAGTCATGGGAATGGCTTTAGTTTCATAGATATAAAATATAATATTTTTTTCCTTTCCTTTTCTTGTTCATTAGCTACATTATGAAACCCACTGCAAAAGTCACCTCTACCTGAGATTAGAAAGAGATATTTGAAAGAAATTGTTCAGCTGCTAAGAATAGAATAGAATAACAAAGTTGGAAGGGACCTTGGAGGTCTTCTATTAGGTCTTCATCTCTATTAGTGAGAATTAAGTCCAATATGGCTGATCCCCTTGTTCCCTTCTCTACTTTTTGGGAAACAAAGTTGTCTGCTAG
>JANHFT010000196.1:234888-246509 GCA_032467955.1 Pseudoxenodon macrops | reverse complement strand
TGGGGGCAGGCGGGGGAACCTGGAAAAAGGTGCCGGAACGCGGTTCCGCCGCGTTCCGGCTGAAAAAAAGCCCTGGTATTCAGCATTTATTATTTAGTTAGCTAGCAATGCTGTTCACCACACTATCCCATGGCCCTTTCTCTGGGCCATGTGATCATCTTTTCCAATCTTCTGACAAGCAAAGGCAAAAGGGGAACCAGATTCACTTAACAACTTAACGACACAAAGATTCACTTAAGAATGGTGGCAAGAAAGCTCATAAAATAGGTTAAAACTCACTTAGCAAATGTCTCACTTAGCATCAGAAATTTTGGGATCAATGACGGTTGTAGGCCGACTACCTACTTCTCTGTTTTGTTCTAAATATTTATGTTGAAAATCCAAAGGGAATAATGTGCTAGAGAAGAATGCATTCAAATTGGTCATTTGAAAGATATTAAGACTTCCATAACAGTGAGATGGTTAACTCTGATATATACTGAGCGGTTGGTTTTCATGAGATTTGTTTTTTAAATCATCAACATAACTTTCAATATTTTCCCCAAATCATTTTTTTTACTCTCTACAACTCTTTATGAAAGAAAATAATTTTTTTTTAAAATGGCAAAACAGAAGAGTAAAAAGCGGCAACATGTCTATCCTTAAAATGCCGCTGTACTACAGCTCCTAGCAGTCTCATCTGACATGACCAAGGATGAATAATGTTATAGTAATCTAACACAATTACTTTCTATATTCTGGATTCTGTGGTTCTGTTGGCATTTCCTTGGTCTTATACTTTTATTCCTATTGCTTCAGTATGGTTCTATGGAACCTTTAGTAACTTGGTGGCCCGGTTTGCTGGAACTGTTAGCGATTGTGGGCCTGCCACACCCTGAGCTGGTTCTCTCAGCAGTGCCATGGATGCCGCCATCTTGTTTTTTGTTTCTGCACATGCACAGAAGCTTTTTTTAAGTACTGTGCATGTGTGCACGCGGCCGCAGCATGTCCCTGAGCGAACCGGCAGTATGAAGATTTGGAACCCACCTCTGTTTTGTTCCCATTTTGTGGGCAGACAGGATTGGCTCTAAGTCTGGCAGTAACAAGATAAGGTGCCTTTTGGAGATGCTTTGCATAGTGCGAGATCCCTGTCTTCCTCACTGAAGTTTACTGGGGAGAAGTCTGGTGAGCAATATATAAAGAATTAAAAGTTTTGCAGTATCAATGACTTTATTTATTCACATCTAGGATAGAATAACTTGACTGGAAGAATCTGGATGATGTCTGGATAAAAACCAAAAGATAAAGAAATGGAGATTCAGAAATTGCTGTAATTTAATAGTTGTCCAGATTGCATTGTTGCAATTCAGATACATGGTATGTCTGTCTGGATTCATGCCTTCTCCCAAACAAAGTGGGGCAAAAATACAGAAAGCTCAGATGATCAAAAGTAATCAAAAGGTCAAATGAAGCATAGATAATTGAAAATGTATAACTGTCATTGCTGGCTAGGCCTTTGAAAAAAAGTTAGAAGAATCATGGGAATATAACAAATTGTGTCAGAAGTTCAAGATGAGAAGACCTATTCTAATAAAAGACACAGGAAAATTTTGCACAGGAAAATGATAAAAATATTTTGCTTTTGCACCAATTACAATTTATTGCTCCAGGCCATTGATACCATTTTCTGACATGCTTTTCCATTGATTCATTTTAATAGTGAAATTGCTCAACTATTTTTAGTGGAGAAAGAGATTGATTACATTTCTGAATGTGATCATGCCATTTATTTACAGTATTTTTGAAATATCACTTAAATACTTTTGGTAGTAAATAACATCAGCATCGACCATGCAAAAATAAGGTAACAATAATTAAATCAGGGAAGAGCAGAAATATAAGCTTTTCATCATGTGTAGTATGTCTGATTCAATTTGATATAATAATAGCAACACTAGTTATTTTTCATAGACCTTTGATCTATGTTCAGTTTCTTAAACATCTCAAACTCTTATCAAAATTAGGGCCCTATTCAATTACTATGTAATGGATTGAATGTGTAATGGAAGCAACAGCCTATATAAGAGAGAGGAAAGTAGTGAAACTACTTTCTATGAAATACATTCCAATTTAACACCAAAACAATAAAATACTCGGTGCAGTTTTTATTAAAATAGTGAACACAGTAGTGTGCACCAGGCTCTTCTTTTTAACTTCTTTTTTCTTCTAGGTATTTTATTGTTATTTTCAGATTCATGTTGGGGTGGTTTATAACCTTATGTGATTGTTGAGAAGTGGCAAGGCACACTTCGTTCTGCTATGTATAAATCACAGCCTTTTTTCTTCCTTTGTGAGGAGATAACTAATAATGCAGCCTTTTCTAACATTGAGGGCTTTCAGGTTTATAGACTTGAAGACTCAGAATTCCCTGGTCAATACAGCTGCTGCTGAAATTTCTGGGAATTGAGAACCTCATATTTGGAAAATGCCTAGACTTAGAAAAGCTGGGTTTCCCTCGCATTTTAATTGAATTGTGGGAAGCCAGGGAATATAATAACTATGAATAGAAGAATGTATAATAAGAAACAGGATACTCACATAAATATTACTTGGCCAGCTGATGAGTAAAGTCAGCACATGAACCCCACACCTCACCTACAAGATTAATTTTCCTTTAGGGAAAAATATATGTAAAGGTAATTCCCTTTCCATCAAATTGATCAAGAATGGTCAAATATATATGAAAAGGTTTCAGTGCAACACTAACCTCATATTTAATTTGGCAGGATTTAAATGCATGTGAAACTAATTTTTTGATCTCTTGCCCATCTCCATTCTAAACAAACTAGATGAAAATAGCTTGCTGCCACCCCAGGGTGTGATGATACTGTGAGATACTGCCATTCATAGTATAGTGGAAGCCCTTAAAAATTTTGGCCTGGAGCCTAATGAGATGTCTTAACTCCTTCCAAAGTCTCTTTTCTTTTTTGTAAACCTCAGCAATTTGGTACATGTTACAACTGATACAGTTAGTGATGTATGCATGAAGGAAACAATACATCAGTTAAGCAAGGTAGTTTATTCTATGATTATAGTAGTCATTCCATTGATATATCAAATTATTCCTGGTTGTTTCAGTTGTTTCCTTTGGTCCAGGGAACTATGAATTTTCCTATTGAATGAATCATGGACTGAAAAGTGAGGAGCTAATGATCTTAAACCAGCTTTGTAAGATATCATTTAATGTGTTCTTAGAGCTGTCTTCAGTTGAAGAAAAGAATGGAATATGCAATCACTTAATGAAAGACATTGTAAAGACTCTGGATTTATGCCTGCATTAATACTCTTAGTTTGGCATTTTTCATCTAGCAAAATAAGACTTTCTTCTTCCCAGACTTCCAGTTTCACTTTCTTTAGCTCAACTTAGTTTCATACCTATCTTCCATGGTAAAATGGTAACCTAGATGTCCACATAATATCTAATAAGGTGTCAACCTTGAAGTGAAGTTGGCTGAAGCCATCTTGTGCTGCCTCACAGTTGCCACAAACTCTGAGAGGGGGAAAGGAGGAGGAAAAATAGATAGGCTTGCTAATAGTCAAAACAAAACGTTTTCTTATGGGAACCAAGGTCATCCCAATAGGTGGCAGTTGAGAGAGGAGAGGAGTGACCAAGCACCCTGCCAGCTATTCACATTGGACAATGTAACCGGTGACATTTGGGAGGGAAATATTTGCTCTTTTAACTAAGGGAAAAACTGCAGGAACTTTTAGAGTTGGTTTTCACTAGCTGTGCCGATATGATGTATCCAATAAACATGTTCTTTGAGAAATCTACCTGCCTCAGAATTCCGATTTTAGCCGATGCGTTACTCAGAATGCTGGCGTATGGATTATTCTCCTCAATTTCTAACTAATACAATACTGCCAGTATAAAATATTGCAGATATAAAATGTACTAGTACTTTCGTACACATATACACATAAAACAATAACATTTTCTTCTTTGCCACCATACAGTGTAACCATTTGTTATCATAGCACCTGGGCAGAGGGTATGCCATGTGCCAGATCATTCTCAAAGTGAATGGATAGCTAAACGCATTATCCCATTTCCACATCCTTTGACACATCTATTAGATGTGTTTCACATTTTTATGAAATTTTCAGAAGTGTGAATGGATGAATATTTATGATACCAAGTACTCATGTATTTCTTTTTTAAGAAAACCGATTAAAAAACCTTTTGACAGGGCCTCCATTAGCTATGGGGGAGGAGAGGGGAAAATAACATGTGGGCTTAGAAGTGTCCACTGTCTATCAAATCTGCCCATCACTGGAGAAAACCAATTCTCTTTCTCTCTCTCAGCATTAATATGATTAATATTAATATCATTTTGATGTTTCCAGACTGTCTTGATATAATATCTTTTTTCAAAGCATTATGGAAACCATTATAGTAATGATAATGGTGTTCAGTTCAATGTTGAATGAAGTTCATGTTTCCACTTGACCATAGAGCTCAATGTATGATTTTGGACCCATTCAATCCAACATAAGCTTATGGGTTTATTTCTGTGACAATATGACCTCTTTGAAAAAAGTATATCAATGAAAATAATAGTAACAATGATAGTTACAACAGATTTCTGATTGTTCATCATGCTGCAAAGTAAACTGAAGTCAGGAACCCTAGGTACACAATAATAGACATTTTTGTGGAGTCCTTCATGCTCTCTAAGCTTGGTTGTTTGCTTGCAGGCATTTCATTACCCAACTATGTAACACCATCAGTGCTAATGAGGGTGGGGTTTGTTCAGGGGTGGTTTGCCGGGATTTGGAAGAACATCTAGCTAAGATTCTGTGCAGTTCAGAGAACCCCCAAATCCCACTCCTGTCTGGCCCCGCCCACCCCTTCCGGAAGTCCCAATGCAGCCTATTTTGGATGCAGGTAAGTGCAGTGAGGCATTGGGAAGGCAAAAAACAGGCCTACCAGACGTTTGGGAGGGCCAGAAACTGGCCAGAGCCTAGGGAAACCATTTTTGCTCTCCCAGAAACCCGAGGAAAGCCTCTGGAGCATGGGGAAAAACACCCCCCACTGTGGTGCAGGAGGCTGACTAGGCCATGCCCACCATAGCCATGCCCACTCAGCAACCTGGAAGAGAATCCCTTGCTAAAAAGTTTGAAGCCCACCCCTGTATATACAGTAGTGTTGGGGTTTTTCTCCTTGGTATTTCCTTGATTAGGTTATTGTTTTGTCCAGTGTTTTAGCAGTGTTCCCAGTCAAGAAACTAATAATCCTTAAGAACACATACTCTTTTTTTATTAGCAGCCAATTCAAATGTTGGCAGTTCTCATAACATTCCAGGGGCTACTACTGCCTCTTGCTGAAAGAAGTGGTTATTGTAATGTAAATGCCTCCTTGATATTTTTGCCCCCTTCTGTCCACCCTTAATCTCATTCAATCTTGGATAATACGAATCCACAATTTTAATATGTACTTAGTGCCACTGATAAAAAAACACAGCATCCATTGTTTTAGACCTGTATTGTTTTTCGGACTTGTAGTGATTTCATTAGACATCATTATCTGATATTTTTCAAGCATGTTATGGTTACTGGTATAAGGTTGAAATTAGCAACTTGTATTATTATTAATAATATTTTTTATCCTACGTTTTAATATATAATTCAAGGCATTGAATATACCTAATTCTCTGCCCTCCTATTTTTATATTCTCCTGAAAGGTTGGGCAATTAATTTTCTTAAAGAATCAAATGAGAAACTGGGTTTATTATGAAGATCTGACACCCCTCCTGCAATGACCTCACCACCTCTGCCATGGTCTGGGCAGGGACAGTCAAAGAGCCGATTGTGGCCCATTGGCTGTAAATTGCCTAGGTCTATTCTCCTGTATGTTGTATATCAAATACCACATCTGGTTTTTTCCTCAATCATTTTAATTGCCCTTTTTTATACCTTTCCCAGTTCTATAATATATTCTTCTGGAGATTCCCCCTTTTACTCTTGCAGAATAATCCTACAGATGTAGCCATTATTGTTAATTAATGGGCCGCCGCCTACGAACAGTTTTAGACAGACTCCACCCCCAATTTGAAATGGTAACAGGGCCCGATAATTCACAACCAATCCGGGGTTTTATTGTGGGGGACCTGGTTTTCGCCAAAGACTTTGGAGGGGTGTCAAATTGGCAACGTGGAGTGGTATCCGAATTAACCGGACCCTACTCCTATAGGGTCCTGCTAAATGACGGCCGCTCATGGAGGCGCCACGTGAACCAGCTTCGGAGACGAGCCACGACAACAACACCAGAAAATGAGCTACCCGTGGCGCCGACCCAACCAGATCCTTTCCAGCGAGAAACAACTCAAACCGAAGCGAGTCTAATGGAAGAAAACAACCGAGACTTACCTGAACTTTTGAAGGCCAGGCATGCACAGCCGGTAGAGCTGCAGGAGCCATTGGAAGAAGCGCCTCCCTCGGCACAGACAGGTCTGCCTCCTCTGATGCCTTCTGTGGAACTGAGACTCTCCACGCGGATGCGACGCAAGCCAGCGTACCTATCCAATTACATTCACAGAATGCGAACGTCCAGGAAGGGAGGGGTGTTGCGTCCTCCCTGAAGAGCTGGGCGTCTGACATCACCAATCACCAAAGCTGGCGATTGGAGAAGACGCGCCGAGAGTTGGAGGGAAAATCCTCTCGTTCTGATTGGTTAGGCGTTTGACAGCTCCAAGTATAAAGAGCTGTCAAACGCCAAGTTAGTTCAGTCAGGTTCCAATTGCTGTTTCAAATAAAGTTCTGTGCTGTTGAACCTGGCTCTCGCCTCAGTTATTGCGATACTCTCTTCAGAGTATACAACAAGCTAGATATGCTTTTTCTGTAGTATTTTAATTCTCCCTCAACTTCTGACATGGCAACACACTCTAGGCAGAAAGAATACTTTCCAGTGACATTACAGGGGTGGGTTCTGGATCCTGCTATTGCTGGTTCGCTCAGGGATGTGTCGCAGCTGCGTGTGCACTTTGCAGTTCCAGCGAACTGGGCTGCTAAGTTACTAATGGTTCCGTAGAACTGGTCCGAACCGGTAGGAACTCACCTCTGGACTGTTATGGAGATAAGTCATAAACATTGTGACTTTCTTCAGGACTGGACTCATCATTTTTAAAAAAGAGATTTTTTCCTCTCTGGAATGCTACCTAGCTATATCTTTATGTAACACTCCTAACCAAAGAAGTTAGAAGTTAGTTAGAAATTGAACTGAGTTAGTTCTAGTACAAACCTTTTTATACACCTAGAGTCCAAAACAACAACCTAAGCCACTTGTTCTTATTTATAACATTGCAGCCTATTTCTGCATAGATTGCCCTCTATTTTGCCCTTGAAGACACATTATTGGATTAGTTTTCCCTGGAATATTGTGGACAGATCTAGTGACCATATTTTAGGAAATAAAGTGCATTCCAATACAGCATCTCACTTTCTCCATGCATTTTAAAAAAAATAAGAAACATTCGTTTATGCACGTCCATTGGCAAGCTGAAACTGTATAATCCAGATGCATATGTTCTTCCTTTATCTATTGTTTGGAGCTGAAAATAATAACTGATAGACAGCTACAAACCTACCGGTACTGTTCAAGTTTGCACAGAACTCTGACAAACCCTGGATAAAATAAAAAGTTCAATTTACTACAAGGCAAGGCGCTAAGTGTCTTAGTTTAAGGGGGCCTGCTATTTGTAGTGTACACAAGATTTAGCAAATCCTGAATGTGTGCATCTGAATGTCTTTTGGGTATATAATTTGCATGTTTATGAGAACATGCCCTTAGAATTGCACACTACTCCTCACTAGGGGTTAAGAATTAATTTTTAACCTAGCTCTTGGTAAGCAGTCTTAAAGGCTTCTTTCTCAGCATGGAGTTTATCTGGCTTACCAGACCAGTTAAGCTTGGATCTTAAATTTGTGTCACAGATCTAGCCAGAGGCTCAATTTGGACTTCCTCTGAATACTTTTATTTTTGTGTTTGATCTCAAAGGAGGCTTGCTAAATGTTTTAGACATAGCTGTTTTTTTTTTCCTGGGGGGTAGGAAATGTGAGAGGATGGAGTGTCGTTTAAAAAGGCCAAGTTGAAACTAGAAAATACTGCCTTTTTGCACCAGGTTCAGTTTTGCACAAAACCTTTCTCCTGTATTTCCATTGTTCGTGAAAGATGATATTAATCATGAACTTTAAAGATTGCTTGTGCAAATAACAGATCTCATGGTACAGAGCTCAGACTTTAAATCCAGTTGTAAATCTTGTGCAAAAGATGTCCAAAATGTGCAACATTTCCAATATTTTTTCTTAACAAAGTCTATCCCTTCCCACTAATTAGATGTGTGTGGCATAAAAATCGTTACCAATAAAGAAGAATATTTGTAGCTCAGGGTCGAAATGAGGGGTCCTTGGTGCTCTCTGAGCTTGCTTGTTTTCTTGCAGACATTTCATTACCCAAGTTAAGTAACATCATCAGTGCTAGTAAGGAGTGATGTTTGCTGACAGTTTATATTCTGGTGTCTTGCCTGTCAGTGTTGGTGGTGGTGGTGTTAGATATTCTTTGTTGGGCTGTTTACTATTGGCTCTTTGGTAGTTTCTTGATTGGGTTATTGTTTACTGGATTGTTGGTCTGAAGTTAACCTTGAGGTTAATCTATACTTATCTGGGTGCTGATTGCTAATGAAGATGTGCTTACATCTTTTTGTTCCTTTTGGGCTGGTTGATTTATGCATAGTTGTTGTCAATATTGTTAATGTCTATGTGTTTATTGATGGCTAATTTGTCAGAGTGCCAGGCTTCTAGAAATTCCCTGCCATTTTTGGACTTGGCCTAGTCTAGGATGGTCACATTTTCCCAATTGAAACTATGGTTAAATCTGTCTATATGTTGTGAAGTTAAAGAATTTTCATCATGTCTTCCGACTGCTAGTTGGTGGTCATGGATGTATCTGCCAGTATTCTGCCTGTTTGTCCTGCATAGTGGTTGTTGCAGTTCTTACATTGTATGTTGTAGATGACTCCTGTTTTTTCTTCTGAGGTTTTTGAGTCTTTTGGTTTGCTTAGGATGTTGAAGGGCTTTAGTTGGCTTGTGTGCTACGCTGATTCCATGTAGTAGTCTGTTGGTGGTTTCTGAGATATTCTTGATGTATTGCAGTGTAATTCTTTTAGGGTTTGTGTTGGTTGTGCAGCTTGTGCTGCATTCGGTTGAGTGGTCAGCAACTTTTTTATAAAGTTGCATTCTCTTGGAATGTGTTGTATAGATGCTCTGTTTTCTTTTTCTGCTGTTCTAGGTTGCTGCAGTGTGTTTGTGCTTGTTTCAATAAACTCCATATGCAGGTTCTCTTGTGAGAGATTGGGTAATTGCTTGGAAGTGGCGCACCTAGTTAGTATGGGTGGTTTTTCTGTAGAATTCTGTTTCTATGTCTAGGAAGGGTAGTGAGTTGTTGTTTTCTTCTTCTCTAGTAAACCGGATTCCTTTAAAAATGCTATTGATTGTTCTGAGGATGTTCTGTAATTGGTCCTCTTTTATAATGGTGAAGGTGTCATCTACATATCTGATCCATATTTTCACTTGTATTTGTGGAAGTGATATAGCTTCTAGATGTTGCATGATAACTTCCTCTATAAGTCCTGAAAGCCTCATAGGTGTCCCTTTAATTTGTTGGTAAATTTGTCCCTCAATCTGGAAGTATGTAGTTAAGCTGAGGTTTATTATGTGTTTTGATCTTTGTGTTTTCAATTACGACAGATGTTCTGTGAAGCAATGCCGTCATGGATTCTTTGGCTAATTCTGGATCTATAGATGTGAACATAGCTGTGACATAAAATGAGAACATGATTTTGTCCTCATCTATAGTCACATCCCTGATTATTTGAAGACACTGTAGTGGAGAGTTAATGGAGTGTTTGCTTCCTCTTTTGAAGTGGCAGCTTTTTTGTTAATCCTTTTGCAATGTTGTAGGTACGGGTCCCTGTTAGTGATACACACACACACACATGTATGTATGTATGTATGTATGTGTATGTATATGTGTATACGTATGTGTATGTGTATATGCACACACACACACACACACACACAAACATTACACAAACACACATATACATTACATACATATACATATACATTACACACACACACACACACACACACACAAATGAAAACAAACTAGATTTATTATTGGATCCTATTCCTAGAAAATTGCTTTAGTTTTTTCTCAGTTTATAGCCCTGATGATCAAATAAAATGGCATGCTTCCCTACTGCAGTCAGCTTGGTCAAAGGGTTAAAAATGGCTAAAGTGAGCACAGATGCTTTCACAAAAGTAAGATGTGTTTTCATGTTCAAAGTGATATAGGGGCCCAGCTCTTGAGGAGAATTCTGAAAAGGCCAGCCAAAGAGTGTACAAGAGATTCTCCACACACATGGAAGCTGAATTATGCAGGTCTTGTCAACAATTCCCTTCAAAAGAGTGGAGCTGGTAAAAAGAAAGAAAGAAGGGTAAAAATATGTGTCCATCCTTTTAGAAAAGGGGGAATAGATGCTTTTTATCCAATGCCCCAGAACTGCTTGTTGGGATCAGAACATTTGCACTCCCTTGTCAAAACTAAGACAAAAGGCATTTTGACTGAGAGGATAAACAGATGCAAATACCTAAATGGCTGCTGTTGGCATGGATCCAAGGGTTGGGGTTATTCTTTACAAAGGTTGAGCTGATTAGGCAACTAAAATAATAGCTTTTTCTTTAAAAAAAAGTTTCTGTTCTTTTTTCTTTCTTTCTTTCTTTTCTCCTTTTTGGCAAATTCTGGCCACACTGCTTCTCTTTTGCATATTTGAACATTGGACACACAAGGCATCTTTAAAACATAAAGTAAATAAAATGTCTTTCTTTCTGTGAAGATCAAATGAGATTAGCCTGAAACTAAACATGTCAGATATATGGCTTCCCACCACCTGCTACACATACCACAGTGGTGGCCCAAAGGAAGAACAAGAATTAGCAGAAAACAAAACACAAAACAACATCCACATGGTCTGGTGTTACCAATGGTATTTTTGCGATATGCTAATGATTCTCAAAGTGTGAGGTGGTCCTGCTTGGGGAGGCACAGACAGTTGCTTAGGAAACATGATCTTTCCCCAAACTTCCCTTCTTTCTGGGAAAGTAGGCGGGAGTAGATCCTGCATCCTTATATATATATTGGATGCAACATTAGAAGCTATAAGGCTCCCTTTTTTTACATGGAATGCCAGTCAAAAGGTTTTATTGGAGTTATTTCAGGGTACTTTGTAAAATATGTGGCATAATTACTACAACATAAAAAATATTTTAATTATTTCTAATTCTGTTGATTTCCAAGCAATCTCTTCTGTATAATTTTCTTCTTTCAGATCCAGAAGAAGCAAAACATTCCTTGACTGCCATTGTAACTTTTATTATTATTTATTTAATCATTAAACATGAAACTCAGTCAACTGAACATTCAAAAATGCATCACAAATACATTGACTGGTTGCTGCCAGCGTCCTAGGTATCAACCAAGTACCTTCTTAAAATATATGATGTTCCAAGTAGCGCAGTCTTT
>JANHFT010000196.1:205863-224501 GCA_032467955.1 Pseudoxenodon macrops | reverse complement strand
GAGAGAGAGAGAGAGAGAGAGAGAGAGAGAGAGAGAGAGAGAATTGGTGTTAATTGCAAGGAGATATTTCACTCAGATATCTAGGTTTCCTTCTCTGTCCCTCTTCCTGCTGAACACAAACCCTGCTATTAATAATTGAAGGTTGCTTTTGTGGAGAAAGCACTATCCTTATCCATCATTTTAAAGATAAAAGTTTTTCTTAGGTTCTTTTTTTATGGCAAATCAAACAATCCCAATAGTCAATGACTCACAAGTCTCACAACTGGCTCCAAGTTTCTGCCTTTGAAAAGTTGGATACTTTGACTTAAATATTGAGATAATTCTTCCCCCCCCCTCCTTACAAAGAAGATGCATCGTTTGAGGATTCAAAGGAGCAAAAGAGAAAATCCTCATTTTTCTTGACAGAAGACTTGCTGTGCTCTCCACATTGAGGGCTGGCAAATACGAACAGACAGGTTTACACTTTTATCCCTTCTTGTTACCCAACATGGCTTTTAGGACTTTCTCCAAATGAAGTACTCGGCAAGACATCTAGAGATGAAAGAGACGGAGGATGAACTCACCTACATGTCAAGGATTTAACGCTGTGATTGATAACGTCCCTGTACATACATTAAAAGCTCTTTGTGGTTTCGAGTGAATGTATCTCATAGATACACAATATTTCTTTCCTCATCTAAACAGTAAAGGGGCAAAATTATCCAGCTAAAGAGAGAAAGAGAGAGGAAATACCTTCGCCACATTGATTCCTGTGCAGAGTGCACAGGATGGGCTGGACAGGGAAAGCCTCACTTCCTTCTTTTAAACAAAATCTGAATTTCATTCTTTAATACTTGGCTGTTAGCAGAGAGAGAAAAAATTAACCACAGTGTACAGGTAGTCCTCGACTTACAACCACAACTAAGCCCAACATTTTTGTTGCTAAGTGAAACATTTGTTAAGTGAATTTTGCCCCATTTTACGACCTTTCGTGCCACAGTTGTTAAGCAAATCACTGCAGTTGTTAAGTTAGTGACACGGTTGTTGAATGAATCTGCCTTCCCCATTAACTTTGCTTGTCGGAAAGTCACCAAAGGTGGTCACATGACATTAAGATACTGAAACCGTCGTAAATATGAGTCAATTGTCAAGCATTCGAATTTTTACCACAGGGATGCTGCAAGGGTTGTTAAGTGTGAAAAATGCTCACTTTTTTTCAGTGCTGCTGTAACTTTAAACGGTCACTGAATGAACTGTTGTAAATCGAGGACTACCTGTAATATAAACATAGATTAGAATCTAGATATAACTCACTGCTATGAGTGGTATCTATATTTAAATACATCATTAAGAAATCATTAAATACTTCCAAACGACATAATGTATGATAGATATCCCTGGATTGTTCCTCTTTGACATTAGAAGTATTTTTCCATCATTTTATGATGGAAAATATGCAATCAGTTTATAGTAAAAACAGGGAGGCCAATTGAGAAACACATTTAACTACCCACTTTCAGTGGGATTATTGTATATTTAGATTTACAGGGTCTAAGCATTGTGTAGCTAAACATTAGTTCTAATGTCCAGTCCCACTCCTTTCCTAAAATGTAACATATTAAAGGATCTTCTGTATTTGACATAATTTTCTCAGATTATTTCATTTAGTGGCTTGAATATGGACTTCTACCATATGTACGGTATTTCTTCGCTCCCTCCTTTAGCAACTGTCCACTTTTAAAGGAATAATGCTTAACTTAAATTGCATGACTTCATTGAGAGTGTTTATTTCTCTTTTTAATTTGTGATCCATACTTTGTTGGATTTATATTGCAGTAAATTCAAATAACTATTTAGCTTGCTTGATATGACTTTTCTTCTTACTTTTCTTTTTTTTAAATCCCTCATTAAAAAAAAAGATCTTTACTTTTCCTTTCATTTTAAACACAGATAAATTCAATATTATTTTGAGTCTTTTCTCAGGCATTATTTTTTTAGGACAGCAATCCTGCAAGGTACAGATGAGGAAATGGAGATTCATTTAGAGTGGCTTATCTCAGAGACCAAGGTGTGTCGTAGCAGAGAAACTGGTGAAGCTTCAACACCATCCCAGACTGATTTAAAGTAGTAGATAGTCATACCACTTGTGTCACACAATAATATCATGGATAAGTTAAGAAATGTGCCTCCAAAATAGATGTTTAGATTAAATGAGAACATAGGTGAGAAAAAGCATTTTTCTCATGCATGTCCTTGCGTAAGCATTTCACTGCGTATACAATATGCAATGTACTATGCTGAAGACACTAGTCAGCTTCTTTCTCATTTTATGGTTACCTTAAAATTGGAGCATATCCTGATTGTTTTCATATACATATGCCTGATGCTACATATGCAAATCCTAACATTTTTCTTCCAAATTGGAGGATGGGAGAGCACTGGTTTCGACCTCTTCTCTTGCCTTTAACACAGTCTCTATTAAATACTGCGATTCTTAAATTAGCTTTTTTTTTTAAGTGCATTTTATAGTCAAGCAAGCAGTAATTGGACACTGTGACTATGAGTGGCCCTTGTGGTGTTTGGATCAAGTCCAAATGTACCTTCTGTCTGTCTCTGACACAGGCAGACAATAGCAGTATTATTTACTATGCTAGCTGTGTGTAATTCGACAGGCCAGCTGCAAGAACAAAGAGCCACTAACATTTTGCCCAGCCCTATTCCCAACTGAAGACCCATCTACATTTCATAAATTATTTCCTCAAATGGTAGATTCTCTTTCCTCTTTCTAACCCTGACTGCGCTAATTTGAAAACTAAACGTTCACCATAAAAACACTATCTCCTTTCTTTGCCATCACTTGGGTATTGTGGGTTCCTGCCCTTGAAGCTATCACCCCAGAGTCATTACATTGTCATTAGTTATTATTAAATACAATTTGTCTGATTATGTCAGACCTTGAGATCAAGGATTTATTCCTTGCTCTGATATTCTCAGGATCCAAATTGCCACAAAGCTTCTTAAAGGATAGGTGAGAAACAGCGTATGCGTGCCTGTGTACGAGAGAAAAACCTCACCTAGCAACTAGATGAGGCATTTAGATGGATGGAGTTTTAGGTATGAGCAGATTTTCTAATAATAAATATTTACACAGCACTTTTAGAAGGCTTAAAAAAAACCTCACATGGGCTGCTTATTTATATCTTACTTTACCTCCAAGGAGATTAACAAAGATAGTTCACTCTTTACTTCTTAATTCCACAAAAAAACGTGATAGGTCATTTTGCTGAAAACACTAAATTGACCTAGGCCATTCAATAGGTTTCATGGTTTAGTGGCGATTTGAACCAGTAGCTCGCCAATTTTATAACAACACACTAAACACTTCAACATACAGCATAGTTTGTTAAACTTTGACAACTGTGCAGATAGGCCAATATTATTAATCCTTTATTCTGATGGCAATTGGAGAGGAGGGAGATCCTGAAACTACCATATTTGCAAGATGGAGATAATAAATACAGCCTATCTTATAGCATTGTTGTATTGATTACAGGGACTGACTGTGTGAAACTATGGGAAAATCCTGAAGTGTTAGAAATATCTGTTCTAATTAACATCCAAAATGCACCCCATGTTCATTCTCTGCTTGGCTTTCCTGAAATATGAAGATGTTTCCCCTGCATACCTGTCTTTATCAGTCTCCATAACCTGGACTGTTGGATTTATTTGCAAGATTGGAATAAATGTGACAGATAAAAGGAAAGTTAAGATTGAAAAAAGTAGTAATCCATCAACTTTGAAGTTACAAGTAACTGAACAATGTTGATTGAGAGAAATGTAGGAAGAAATATCCAGGAATTGTTTCATTTATTCATTCAGAAATTCTCTAAGGATTTTTCAACACATGAGGTATCTGTAAAATTTCCCTAGATATGAAGGGTTCTTCTTAGGTCTGGGAGGGCTATTCGTACAGAACATGAATTGGTTATTTTCATATTATGAATTTGGTGTTCTTATGTTTCTGCATCCTTGGAACATTATGTTTGGCTACAACCAGAGGTGGGTTCCTAATGGTTCTACCAAACCATTAGTAACTTACCGGCACAGTTCGGTAGAAATGTTAGCAACCCAGGCCTGCCAGGCCCCCAGTCTGGTTCTTTCAGTGGCGCCATAGGCACTGCCATCTTGGATTTTGCTTCTGTGCATGTGCAAAGCATGTGCGCGGTCGCAGCACGCCCCTGAGCGAACCGGCATTAAGAAGATTTAGAACCCACCTCTGGCTACAACCTTAATTTGCTGAAATTATCAACAGTGATTTAGGATATACTGTCGATATTAGAATTGTTTTGTTTTTATCTTTTTTTCTTTAACTAACAACTAAGAAGTTCTTAATCTAGAAGGTTAACAGTCTCAAACACCCAAATTAAGAAAATGAGTTTGCAAACTAGCAATGTCTTATCATTTGATTGATAAAGTTGAAACAATAAAGGGTACCTGAAAAGTATTTTATATGGGATCCTTGGTGCTTTCTGAGCTTGGTTGTTTTCTTGCACATATTTCATTACCCAACATCACTGATGCTGTTACCTAGTTGGGTAATAAAAAAATTAGCAGGAAAACCATTCAATTCAGAAATCACTAAGGACCCCACTGATCAATCCTGAATTACAAATATTCTCTTCTATTGAAATATTTTATGAAAGGCAGGAAGGTGGCATGGGGGCAACAGGACCAATATGTTAAAACAAATAGAATTACATTTATACCCACCCACTCTTTTATCTCTAATTATATCATTACATTTATTTATTTATTTTTATTTTATTCAACAACAATCTTCCATTTGTTCCATCCATTTACTCTTCTTTCAACCCTATGACTTCACCAGTATGGGCTGCAATTTGAAGTGGCCCTACCTTAGAGATCACATGCTGGGAATAAACAGTAACAGAGAATCTCTTAGCATTTCTTGGCACTTCCCAATCATTTGTAATAGCTCATCATTTCTTCTATTGTAGGACAGACTGATGTATAATAGATGAACTACCCTGATCTTCCATCAAAATCACTTTGTTTCAGCAGCACCAGAAATCAACATCCTGAATTTCTGTCAAGGTCTACACTAAACAACTTGTAGCACTTTAAATATTGCAGGATTATAGTCTCAGTAGCTTGAATTATCATGATCAGTAGAAGTAATAGTAAAGCATGTTGCAAACTATAATTATGCCATATCTGTGTTGGTAGAGCTTGGTTAACCTTGGCCTATACAGTAACAGGTAAGACTTCTTCTGATTTCACAGTCTAGTGTGGATTGGCTTTGAACAAATGACAGTGTCATTAATGAGACAGAAGCAATGGACAACTCAGGGAAAGAGCCTGAAGATTTTAGATTCTGAACATATACTATCCCAAATTCTGTTCTGAATCCAAGATTTCTTAGGTGAAGGGATTTATGAAGAAATACTTAACTAGAACACATTATCTTGCTATTGAGTCACTCCTAAGACAAAGCACTGTGGAGCTATCAGAACACTTTATATTATAAGCTCTGATATTTCAGTAAGACGTTCTTCATGATAGTTTATTTTGAGTGAGAAAGGGAAGTGTCAAGGATTCCAAGTAACATCCCCAACAAAAGAAGACTCCGAGGCTTCAGTTTCCTCAAAGTTCCATTTTATCAAAGATGTCATATTGGCACATCTGGGAAAACCTGAATCTGAAAGGTTCCAGGTCTTCCCCACCCAAAAGGATGTTCAAGTCCCTGCCCTAGCACCCACAGGTCCATCACATGGTCCAATCAATGCACCATCCTGACTGGAAATGCTTCACAGTCACACCCCTCCAGGTGCAGGACAGAGTGGTCTTGACTCTTGGAGAAAGAAATGTTATTTTAACTACATATCTACTCCACTCCATACAATCTCCCCTCCCAGTTTCCCACAGCACTAAATGTGACAGGCCTGAAGATCCAATGCTCAAAATGGCTTCCAGGCCTGACAGGAAGTTAATGAGAATGTGTGTGCTTGTATGTGTATGTTTAACAAGAAAATGAAACATTAACAAGGAAAAGAGTCAAAGTTTTAGTCAAGAATGACTCTCAATGGAATAATAGGTATATTACAACACTGACAAAAAGAACAGCAGCATTACATAATCATATTTCATATAAATTGAAAAAATAGATTGTAAGAACTATGTTGATGGTGAAGATGAGATCATAGAATCACAGAATCAAAGAAGGGACCTTGGAGGTCTTCTAGTCGAACCCCCTGCCTGAGGAGATGAGGTAGCTGGGTTTAAATGAGGAAACCAATTGTATCAACAATCTTTATTTTGTAGTGTTCGTTAAAGAGTTGCCTTGAGTCCACAAGATTTGTAACTACCTAAATGTACATTTGTAACAGCCTAAACATACAATAGCAAGTAATATGTGAGTAAACAATTGTTGTGCAATTGTGCAGTCATATATTTGACAGCCTTCTCCAGGAAGAGCTTTCCATGGCTGGAAACATCTATTCTTGTAACTAATCACATTAACTAAGATGATTGGATAATAGCAGAGCCCTTCCCTCTACATACAACTGTTTGGAAGAAGAGCATAACAAAAATTGGAATATGAAATGGCTACATCTCCAATTCTTTGCCTGTAATTGCTAATCCTCCTCCCTTTGGTAGTACAATTTTCATTGCAAACTTCATACATCAGTCTGCAAACTGATAGCATAACTATAACTAAGCAACAAATCATCAATTCTTCTCAGGCACCAGTATTCTGTCTGCTACTCTGAAGTTTTTAAAGCAAAATAAAAGGAGTTGAAATTAAACCGCACTAAGATATGTCGCTGAATTCCTGAGAGCAGGTATTCATCTATATACCAGGCATCCAAATTTGAAATAGCTATTTGAATGAAAACACTGGGCTTAATGAATAATATCAAACATGACAAGTATTTGTCAGGATTCTTGGAGAAAGATGAGCTTCAAACAATGACACGCAGGTTTGATTGATTTCACAGTGAGAAAATCAAATGCTTTAAGTTTGTGGACAGGAATGGTAAGATAGCCAGCTTGACAACTGCAATGATATATAGGAAAGATCAAGACTTGACATCCTAAATGTCATGTGCACTGAAGTAGGTCTAGCTTTTGTACATGAAAACACTGAAGTTACATCCCTTATACCTTTGTACACAGATCTGCATGATCAAACACGGATACTGCCCTTCAGACATCAAATACATTAAGCTCTCAAACAGCTGCAGAAGTTTAATCACCTAAAGGTCAGGAAGGACTTCTTCAAGTTATCTAAATTGCTGAATATTCCAAATGAGATGGGTATGCATATATAATCATATTAAATTTTTTGGATATTGTTGCAGAAAAATTGAATCCAGTGACCTAAAGGACCCTTCCAATTCCATGATTCTATGATTATTTACTTAGGGATGTATAAACCATCCAGTTGCTTATATTTCAGTTTGAATCACCTATCAGAATAATGCTGAAGTAGAAATGGGCAACTCATAGCAATAGCACTTAGACTTATATACTATGTCACAATGCTTTATAGCCCTCTCTATGTGGTTTACAGAGTCAGCATATTGTTCCCAACAATTTGACTCCTCATTTTATTGACCTCAGAAGGATGAAAGGATGAGTCAACCTTGCGCCGGTTAGAATTGAACTGGAGTCAGCAGTGAGTTAGCCTGCAGTACTGCATTCTAACCACTGCACTACCATGGCTCCTTAGCTTTGGAGTCACATGTGGTTGTTGTTGTTTTTAGAATCCTTATAAACCCCAGGAAACTGGGATAAGAGAATTGAACTATTTCCCATTAGAAGTGAAATCAAATAGGTATGTAATACATATTGCATCATTTAAAACCACTGCTGGAAGTGTAAAAATAAGGATGGAACATTTTATCATATGTGCTGGCAATGCCCTAAAGCAAAGAAATATTGAGAGCAGATAAGGAGATGGCTACAAGACATAACAGGAGAACAAATTGAATTTAAAGCAGAACTATTTTTTAATTAATCAAAAGATAAACAACTCCAATACATCATTTTACACATAGTAACAGCAGCATGAATTGTTTATGCTCAATGCTGGAAACTTGAAAATATACAACAAATGATATGATTATGCATAAGATATTAGAATGTGCTGAGATGTATAAACTTATGTTAGAAATGAAAGGCAAGAGAGAATCAGAATTTTATGAAGTGTGGGATAAGTAATGTAATTGGTTAGAACAGAGAAACAAAAATATTTAGAAATAAATGTAAATAACTGTAAGAGACATATGACATAGTACTGTTAAAAAAAGAAAAATGTTTGTTGTTATGTAAATTATAAAAATGGTAAAATAAAATAAAAATAAATAAAATAAAACCACTTAAGTGAAATGTGTGTCTGCGTGTAATGGGATGAAAATCCTGCCACTTACCCATGATAACATTTTATTGCTACCATGGACCTTGGTTTCCAAAATATTCTCCCATTAACTGTGACAGTCTACCTCACCTCAGCTACACAAATGTCATCTGCATCCACTTCCTTACAGAAAGAAGTAAGTTGAAATAATTTATGGTAAGGGTGTATTTATCTCATTGATCTCAATGACATTGAGATTATTTATTTTTATTTACATCCCACCATTATTATTTTTACAATAACTCCAGGCATCACACGTTCCTCCTCCTATTTTCCCTAAAACAACAACCCTGTAAAGTAAGTTGGGCTAAGAGACAGTGACTGACCCAAAGTCACCCAGCTGGCAATAAAAAACTGAGATAACTCCATGATAGTAAATTCTATCTTATTCTGGATTTCTCTCCTTAGTCCTAAAAAAACCTCAACATTTTCAGTTGCAAATGGCATTGAGAGTTTTATGTTGTGGGAATGGAAGCAAAGAACTCAGTTTTTAGGTGATTTTAATTATACTGGTCAGTAGAAGAGATACAGTAGATTCTAATTATGGTAAGCAAAAAAATGCTTAGGTCACTCTTACATGCTCAATCTATCTACTTACCAAACCTACCAAGGCACTTTAAGGCATATCTACATTTTTATTTATCATTTATACCTACCTTTATTATTTTTATTAATAATTCAAAATGGCAAACAGACACAATCCTTCCTTCTATTTTCCCCACAACAACCAGGTTGAGCTGAGCTGAACTGAGAGTGTGACTGGCTAAAAATTACCCAGATGCTTTACATGCCTCAGATAGGTCTAGAACTCACAGTCTCCTAGTTTCTATGTTGGGTCTTAACCATTAGATCGAATTATCTCTCAATATTTGTTAGAGCAACCACATCTAGTGGTATGTTGAGGTGTGATGGCTCAATTGTTGAAGACAGTAAGCTTGTCATCTGGAAAGCTGACATCCTGGGTTCCAGAGCTGAGCACCTTAGGACAGGGTCCAGCTCCTATTCATTTAGCAGTTTGAAAGCATGCACATGCGAATAGATAATTAGGTACCACTTTAGCAGGAAGGTAATAGCATTCCATGGTGTGCAGTGGTTAGAATGCAGTACTGCAGGCTACTTCTGCTGAATGATGGCTGCCATCAGTTTGGCAGTTCGATTCTTACCGCTGAAGGTTGATTCATCCTTTCATCCTTCCAAGGTCAGTAAAATGAGGACCGAGTTTGTTGGGGGCAATATTGTAAAGCACTGTGAAGTGATATATAAATCTAAGAGTGCTATTGCTATTCCGTGTGCCTTGGCGTACAATCATTTTGGCCACATGAAGTGTCTTTGGACAATGCTGGCTCCCTTGGCTAACGAATGAGCACTGCCCCCTCCTAGAGTTGGACATGACTGGACAGAGGAAATCTTTACCTTTACCACATCTGGGTTGCAAAAATTCATTCAACTGCTAAATGGGAGCAAATAGGTTTTTTTTTTAATAGCTCTTTGCTATCATCTAGTGGTTATCCAGTTTGTTGCAACCTAACTTTAATAGCCCCAAATAGCTTTTCTCCTTAGTCAGTCTCAAACTCCTAAGAATGATCCAACCAGTGTTCTCTCCAACTAAGCCACTGAAAAGCATTAAAAAAAAAAAGCTATTGCAGCTCCAGCTACCACATGGGTTTTTTGTTTGTTTTTTGGATTGTGCTATTTTATTTGGTGATATGAAAAAAAGAAGGTGCTGCTGTCAATATAATGGGGTGGGAACTGTAGTGAATAACATTGTAGCAATAATTCACCATAGCAAAACCTCTATGAAGAGAAAGATTCCACAATTTAGAGCATTCACAACATTCGCCAACCACCACAGATATTCAGCATTTCAAGCAGAACTCACAGCAATTTCTGATGCATCACAGACTGATGCAGCTGAGCTGAAATAAATTGGTTTAGTTACCCAGTGAAGGGGATGATATGGGACACTGGGACATGGAGCTGATTTGGGAACAATGCAGCTGCCCTAAGTACATTCTTGCTGTTTCTGACAGCTCCATCAAATACAAATGGGCAAGAACATATTAGAGATTTGTTCTCAATGGTACCTCTCCATTGGAGTGAGACCCTGCTGATGGCTGGACAGTTGGGTATCTTCTGAAAACAAAGTGCAGCTGTTAGAATTTAAGTACATGATGTTCCTGGGATAATCAGGAATGTCAATAGGGTTATTTTAATTGTCTGCTTTTGTGGTAGTTTTATAATACCCCAGTTTCTTTTGTGGCATTCAGTCTGCTTGATTCTTAAATATGTAGACATTTTTACATGCTAAGGATTGGATTGCATTAAACAGAAAGTAAAGTAACATTCTTGCACTTTATGAACCTCATATGGAGCACTAAAATAATTAATTTGGCTAAACAGGCAATTAAATGCATTAGTTTAATAGAAGATGCACAAACGTTGTAATGAAATGTGCCAATAGCTGACCACTATAATTTAATTCTTGTTCAATAATTTGTGTAACAGTTGGCATGTGGTTTTCCTCTCTTACTCTCTATTTTGTGGGTTTGGATGAAAACTCATCTGGAGTAGCCTTAAAATGAGGTGACTTGGTTATGGTTGGGGTTTCAGCTGGTCTCTTTGACCACAAACCACAATGATAAGGCTTTAGGCAGGCCTATAACAGAGTCCTGTTTAAACCAGCCACAAATGATGGGGATCAGTACCATCAGCTGGCCACAGAGTAACAGAGGCTAATCATAGTTAACCTTTTTCCCCATCTGGAAAGCTGAACATCCACCCACGGAAAGAGCCACTGCATGTGTTTTAAAAGAAATCATTGCCCAGAATACAACTTTAAGAAACAGTCCTGAATCAAGTCATTCTTGTGACCTCCTTACAGGCCATTGGGAAGCATTTAGGGTACTAGCTCAAGTTTATGAAGCTACACTATTGGTTAATTGGTGCATGAGTATTGTGGTCTTATAATATTATCCTAGGTCCATAGTTTCAGTTTTAGTCTGTATGTTCATTTTAAATGTGATATTGAAAGTGATATGCAAAACATAATTATACAGTTTTCCTGTGTCTAATGTGCACAGTCATAGCTGAAGAATTTGGTTTACATAAACTAGGTCTCAGTAAATGATTGTAGTATTGGATATCTAAAAAGCATTTTTGGAACAGCTTTTCTGCATAGCCCCATGGAATGTGCCTCTAGAATTTTGCACATTCTACATAGATATCTAAAATGCATTTTTAGGAAGAGCTTTTCTCCTATTTTTATCAGAATAATATTATTCTAAACTTCATTGGGGAATACATGTCAGTATTTGGACCTAATGGCAGACTAATTCTCATATTTTGACCAGCTGTTTGTTGTGCCTGTAACTGGCTAACTGACCATGTAAAACACACACCAAATCAGACATGGATGTCAGACAAAAAAATTAAAGATTTTATACAAGTTGGCCCATTCTCAAATTTTGGCTACATATATTTCAAAAGCTCATTATAAATCAGCAAAATAAGCCTAGTACAGGCTGCCATCTATTCTAAATTATTCCTCATTTCAAATTTCTCTTTCTTCCTTCTACATCTTTTGAATATCACGAAGTTAAAATTTGTACATCAGCTAGTCAACAACTCTCAGGTAGAAGTGCAGCCTTTTATTCTCAGACCCAAGGTCACAGTGTTAACATTCTATTAGTTCTTGAGCAGATCAAAAATAAAGGCAGGACAAAAATCTTAAATAATTAATAAATACATAAATTAGCCTGGAATAGTAACTTGGCAAAGACATACTAGCCTATACAGAATGAGCAAAATATGGTACTTTTTAAAAATCTGTTTGACATTCTATCCTATAAACAATATTGACCATTGTTTAATATTGCTCAGGATTTGGATGTTCTTCTCTCTGTATATTTTCTCTCTGTTGTAGTTTTTTAGAGAGGTGATGTGCAACGTACCACCATAAAAAGATTGGGGTCAAACCATTTTTTTCTCCAGGTGTACAATGGCCTAATATGAATCCTTTACAACAGAATTTTGACTGCACCATTGTGAGAAATACCTGAATACTGTAGGAAAAGCCCTAAAATAGAGGCTACATATTTTAAACAAACAAAACAACAAAAAGAAATATTTTCTAATAAACTACCGAAAAAATAGAAAACCCTGGCCCATATATGATGCCATACAACCACCTCTGCCTCATCAGTCCCTTATTATATATCTCATTCTGCCCCCAAAATATTAAAGATCATTCATGGCTACCAAAATGTTATGTACTCTATTCTTAAAATGTTAAGTAAGGATGTGGAAAAAGTACTTGTCCGATATATTAATGAAAACTTGTATTTCATACTTCCTGTGAATTATATAGCGAAATGCAGTTTTATGACAAAATTACCTTTTAAAAAAATGCAGTACAATGCAAGGTATGCTGCTTTGAATGGTACCATTCAAAAATCAAGTATGTTTAAGTGTAAAAAGAGAAGACAAAGGAAACTGCATCATGTACAAGCAAGTATATTGGGAAGAAGGGTTCTCTCATAACAGCTACCTGTCATGTTGCTTTTCTATACATAGGGAGGAATATTGTTGTATTTGCTATTATTTGGCATGGGGGAGGCAATCAGGGAGGCAGTTTATATTTGGAAATGCACAATGACATCATCTGGGGGAAAATTATCCTTTGAATTTGCTGTATGCATAAACTGCTTTTAAAAAAAAAACATGAGGGGAAAAAAATCCCATAAATTCACACCATGTTGTCTTTGGTGTGGAGGTATATTCACAAGAAGAAGAAAAAGGGGAGGAAGAGAGAGAGAGAGATTATTTTCAGACCTTTCCCCCATTACTTGCCATCTCATTTCCTCTAAGCTTAGAAATAATGTCAGATAAGCCCTTTGCATGTACTGTAGAGTGGCTCCATGTTTAAATACATTTGGCAATATGCAGCAAAATCCTCTTTCAATACATCGCACGACAGACAAACAGAATATGGGTAGCTCTCCATGTCTGTCAATAGAGCAGGCTGCGCCTGTGTCGCACAAGCTGACCTTTCTGGAATTGTTCAAATTTGGCAATGAAATTGATAGATTTACATGATGCATATGCAGCCAGCCGCTCTGTCTTCGTGTCCTTGTGCTCATTATAAACAGGCAGGGACACCGTACTAGGTTTACAGAGGGATGATAAAATATCCCATGGCACCTGGGCTCCCTACAGAGCTCAGAAGATTTATTTTCCTTGAGATGAGCTCTTCTTCCCAGGGACAGTTCCTTCACAACCTGTCTACTGGTGAACTCAAGCCTGGCCTTAAAGGGATCACTCGTCTGGAGGGGCAAATATTTTAGGCACCATCCAGTAGAAGAGCTGCCCTCTCAAGTCTGTGTTTTAATAAAGGATTTAAGTTTCTTCAGTTGTGCCGAAGTGTGATTTTTAGAGGTTGTGATTTATTCCCAAGTGTTTTTTCTCTGCACGACAGTTTTTCCTTGGTGGGGAATTGGCAGATTCTTCTTTCTCTGTTGATGAAGTTCTTATAACCTTGAAGAAAGTGGGCATAGGTGATACACAGTTGTAAGCAGAGGGCAATAAAGCCAGGCCATAAGGAAGTTGTCTATCAAGAGTCACATTGCTGTAATTAAACATGACATTACATTTCCAAAGGTGTAATATTATTTCATGCATATTTCCATGTGACATATTTCTTGCATAAGTTAGCAATGCTATTCAGAACTCTCCACTTTGGATCTGTGTTTTGGAAACCATCATAAACATCTTGCCTGTAGGGAGTTTTGCAAATCACACTTTCTAGGTGGAGACGAAACCAACAAGGCAGCATCTTAAGTATGCAACTGTATGAAAGCGTACTTTTATATGCATTCTAGTTGTGAGAACTTAGGATATCATAAATATATCTGAGGATAAGGTTCTTCGTTGGAGGCAAAAGTAGAACCCACCCCTGGCATAGGGTCTCCTGCTTGTGCAGTGGGTTGGACTAGAAGACCTCCAAGGTCCCTTCCAACTCTGTTACTCTGTTGTTAAGTGTTTGAGACTTGAAAGCAAGATAATGCACGTGATTTCAAATCAACTTTGCATATACTTTTTTTTTAAATTATATTATAGACGGAATTGCAGTTGAGCTTCATTTTTATGGCTGCTGCTAATTTATGTATGTTCACTTATTTAAAATTATGTTTGCACTGAATTTCAATTACAATTTTTCAAGGAAAGGTAAAAATTCGCTTCTCATCCACATCTCCCGAAGACTGGAATACAGGCATCTTTCTCATTTTACTTTTCTCTGAATCCAAATGGATGTTAAAATTAGAATCAGGATAGCATATATTTTAAAATGTATGTTTTGTGTGAAAATTAATGTATTTCTTTTCCCCCTGCTCAGCTAATAAGCGAGTACAGATAGTCCTTAACTTTATTGTTGTTGTTAGTCGCAGTCATGTCTGACTCATCGCGACCACATGGACAATGTTCCTCTGGGCCTTCTTGTCCTTTACCATCCCCCAGAGTCCATTTAAGCTAATGTAGACTGCTTCACTGACTCCATCCAGCCTCCTCATTCTCTGCTGTCCCCTTCTTCTTTTGCCCTCAATCTTTCCCAGCATTAGGCTCTTCTCCAGTGAGTCCTTCCTTCTCATTAGGTAACCAAAGTTTTTGAGTTTCATCTTCAGGATCTGGCCTTCTAAAGAGCAGTCAGGGTTAATCTCCTCTAGAACTGACCGATTTGATCGCCTTGCAGTCCAAAGGACTCACAGGAGTCTTCTCCAGCACAATAGTTCAAAGGCCTCAATTTTTTGGCACTCAGCCTTCCTTATGGTCCAACTTTCACAGCCATACATTGCAACTGCAAAAACCAGTCCTTAACTTACAACCATTCATTTAATGACTGTTTGAAGTTACAATGGCACTGAAAAAAGTGACTTATGACTGGTTTTCATACTTACAGCCATTGCAGCTTTCCCATGGTCATGTGATCACTATTTGTAACTGTCCCAGCTGGCTTCCTACAAGCAAAGTCAATGAGGGAAGCAGAGTCACTTAATGACCACAGGATTCACTTAACAATGGCAGTGATTTCCTTAACAAGTGTGCCAAGAAAGGTCTTAAAATGAGGCAAAACTCACTTAACAACCAGCTTGCTTAGCAATGGAAATTTGGGGTTCAACTATGGCCATAACTCCAGGACTACCTGTATGTATTTCATGCCAATGTTTAAACTGCAGATTTTGAGGACAAAATGGAAAGAATTTATGAATGGAGAAACAAAGATATGCAACACTGTCAGGCAAAGTAAATAATGATGTCACTGAAGGTCAACGGGAAGAAGCAAAATGAGGAGAACACAGTTATTATGTATAAATCTCTTTGAACAAAAGTAATAAACAACCGCCTTGAAAGATTTATCCCCCCCTCCTCCAGAAATGGGTAATGGTTTTCTTACTGTTGTGTGTTTTTTTTAAAAAGCGCCTATTAGCGCAGCTCCGATTTAAATATATGCAATTTTTAAAACAATCACTAGCATTGGAGCTGAGTAAAAATAAAATTAACTTTAAAAAGAGGGAGGGGGAACACAATGCTAAACCTTCAGATTAAAAATAAGCAGCAGCTCAATTCTATTGTTCTATTAAACTTACTCTAAATTCATCCCTTGCTCCCACTCCTACCCCCATCATTACTAACTGGTGACTTTTCGTTTTCTATTACTTGAAATATTTATTGTAATGTTAAACATAAAATCCCAGGAAGTGCTTCTGGGTTGCTGGCAGCCGAATATTTATTCTCTGTGGTTTTTACCCATTGTCCCAAATCTCTGGATTCTACAACCAGAGAGGATGTAGATGAGGTGTAGATTATCGTTTGATTGTAAATCATTTAGATTCCTTCTGGAATGGGTGAGCCAAGAGAAGAAATGACTGATGAGGATCTTGCAGGAATGTCAGAAATGCAGGCCTTTTTTTTTTTTTTGCTTACCTTAAACTAGACTCACGATTGGTTACTTCTTTGCCTTATGGAAGGAATTTCCAAACTCTTGCATGGAAAGAATCCTTCATTTTAAGGGAGACCGGTGCAACTGCAGTTTGTTGACCAACCCTAGTTAGCATTCTATTCCCTCTTGAGGTCCTTTTTTTTTTTGGTGCTCCTGCATTATTATTAAACTTTCTGTGACTACACCCAATGTTCAAAGGCTGTCTCTAATTTAAAAACACATGACAGGTAACTAACACTGTGAAATAAAGCATAAAAGAAATAATTATAGCCGCAGGAATCCAACTCCTACGCTAGCATAAAACAAACTTTGGGATATAGGTCTTGAACTGGGGCCTGAAGCACAGCACTAGAAGTTTCACAAAATGGTTGCACAAGGATTCATCAAATGGTGGGAGATTTTGAGTGTGGCCCTTTTGCCCAGCTTGTGGGTGTAAAAATCAGGATTTTTGTGCATGCAAATAGGTCAGATTGGTTGAAGGAGAGGAATGGCTGCCGATTCCTGATGTCAGTTTAAGCTTTCATGGTGCAGAGCAGATCAAACTAGACAGTGTTAAATGTACTTTTGTTGAGAGAAAAGGAACTGCTACTTAACAGTACTGCAATGGGCAGAAGAGGAAATTTAACTTTTCTTACTTGTGATCCCGACTTCTTTTTCTTCTTTTCCTTTTTTTTTTTTTTTTTGATCTGCATTGTCTTACCGTTTCTTTCTGACCTAGATTCTGGGACAACTGGAAGCAAGTTATTAAATATTAAAGCTCTTATAGAAGACAATCAGCATGTTCTAGCGATGCTTCCTTCTTGGTATTTGCATAATTCGTATTCCTATGATGTAAATGCATCAATGCAATTGCCAATGAGAAAGATTACTCCATTTCATATTTCCTAACTCTAAATTCACTTGAAATAGTTATTCATCTGGTCCTAGAGAGGCATCTGCATATCGCAAAGTTATTGCCCTCATTTCGTTATGGCATGTTACTTTTCTAAAACACACACAATGCATTTTTGGGATATAACATCAACTAGTATCTACTGGGCAAGAAAAGCCTAACAGGCAAGTGCCAATGTACAAGCAAGCAAGGAAAAATGCTGCTGTTGCAGTAGTGGCCCTCTCTTTTTCCCATTAAGGTCATCTGATACATTCCAATGGTGATTAAATAGAACCTGTGTGAACCTGCACCCTGGCTCACTCCCAGCAAAGTGGGACAGTGGGGCATGTAGCCAGCAATTGTGATGGAAGACAGGAGGAGGAAGTGATTTTTATAGCCTAATTCCTCCTACTCGCATCACAGTGGGCGAGCTGACAGGGATGGCAGAAGCACGTTGTTGTGAAAAGGAGGAATTCTCAATCAAATGAGAGAGAACAAGCCCAAGCTTTGGATATGTCCGGCCTCATTTGTGAAGATTTTTTAGCATGGGGAAATGATGAAGCAGCGGGGATTCATTGCCCAGGTCACAATCTCATACAGAAAGGGAGTATTTTATTTCTGTTATTTGTTTTATTTATAAGCCACCTTTCCTCCAGGAGTTCAAGGCAGCTTATACTGAGATCTCCCTTTATTTTATCCCTAAAATAATCATCCTGTGAGATAAAATGGACAAAGAAACAGAGAAACAGAGAAAACACTCAGGGCTTGGATGGTTGACAGTGGATCCAGACTCAAATTATTTTATTGGTGCTGGAAAACCAGTATTTCTCAGCTTTAGCAACTGCCAGGGGTGTGGACTTCAACTCTGTCTGAAGAGCAATTTGGGGTTCCAAATCAAGCTGGGTCTGCGCAAGAATAAATACAACTGAAATCCAGACAGCTGTGAGGAAAGAAGAAATATTTATTCCTAAATTTGCAGAGAAATGGGGTACAGTAACAGATTTTTATAGGGGAACTTTTGTTGGGGTGGAAGCAGTGGTGAAGTCTACTTACCTTCTCTCCCAGTTCGGAAGTCTGTGTGCTGTGACCATGCATTTGCTTCGCTTGTGCACGGGCCTCATCAGGGAACAAGTTTTTACCCTCTGTCCATGCGCAGAGAGTAAAAAAACCTGAGGTTATGATATCCAGGTGGGTGGGTGGAGCCTCACGCTGCCAGTGCTACCAGTTCTCCAAACCACCTGCTGCCGCCACTACCGGTTCACCTGAACTGGGGTATACCAGGGGTGAAATGCTCCCGGTCCGGTCCGGTTCGGTAGAACCGTTACCGGACATGTGGCCTGGTTCGCCCGTACCGG